>QANX01006408.1:0-19654 GCA_003254975.1 Ochetophila trinervis | reverse complement strand
ATAGACGACGGTTCCAATATTAAACCGTCGTCTATATATTTGCCCCGTGGCATCCACGTGGCTTCAGTAACGTTTTAGACGTCGGTTTGAAACCGTCGTCGATGTTTTATTAGTATTGACGACGCCTCATTAGACGACGGTTTCGTGTCCGTCGTCTAAACACGTAAGACGACGGATTTTCACCGTCGTCTTTGACCCTATTCTGTAGTAGTGTGTCATGCTCATGCTAATTCATTTATATTCAACAAACATATATATTTTTTATTAAACTTAATACATTATAAAAGTATATGTAACAAATAACTTAAATATACTATAACAAATTATTTTATGATTTATTAGGCAATTAATATTTATAGAAAAGAGGAACAAATTCATAATTAATTAATGACATCACTTTTAAGCAAAAAATAATAATATAAAAGTATTACGACGAATAGTTGAAAATTTAAATCTTAAATACTTATTAATTAAATAAAGCATTACATTGATTAATTAAAAAAATCACAAAATAATGAAAATATAAAGTAAATTAATAAGATTTATGTATTTATCAATTATTTGTGCTAGTCATGTCTTGAGCTTGCATTGTGTCTGACCCATCATGGGGCTTACGCTGTGCATGGCCCATAGACCTCGCAAGCATGATATTTATGTGCTTCATGCTTGGTATGACATGGTTTGTATCATTTCGTGCCCAATTTTAACATGTCATGCTCTTGTTGTGCCAGTTTTGCCAGATTCATTTTATACCTTTATGCATGATATAAATAATTAATGGATTTAAGACATACAAGTCTATTTATGTCATTGAATGTCCATCAAAGAACATCAACAACAATACTAGGATCTTAGATAGTGGATTCTCATATCATATGTCATAAGATGAAAATCTTTTTTTACAACCTAAACACAAAAAGATGACATGCCAAATTAGCAAATGGTACACTAATGATAAAATAAGGAATAAGAGATATTTTCTAAACAAAAAACACATGTTTGGTACATCTACATAAAATATGTATGTACCTGATGTAACACATAATATTATCAGTGTGAGTCAAATAATCAAAGATGGATACATTGTATCTTTCTTAAAATAAATTTGCATCATATATGATCCGCTTTTAACAAAAATTATACACCTAGTCGACCTCAGTAAGAATCAAGACATAATTAGTTATCTTGATTCTTGAAAACGCAAACATTTTCAAAGTATTTGAAAAACAAGAAGAGCATACATGCAACAAAAGGCCAAAAGAAGCTGCATAAAAGGTATGCCAATAAGGCATAATGAAAAACCAATAATTTTGTCATGAAAGAGTATGTTGGAAAAATGAAAAAATTAGTGGGAAAACAAGCATAATTCGAGACCATCACCTAGGCTCGATTTGTACAAGTTTTGATCAAAATTATTGTGTTTGTAAAAATTTCACATACTTTATTTTTATGGTGTTTGTGGTGGTTAAGTTTGAGGTGATTAAGGAGCTTGAAATGGCTCAACCTACTTGAGGAGCTTGATGACTAAGCAAGGTGCTTGGTGACTAAGCAATGTATATCACTAAACAGGTTGGCCATATGTCAACATCCTATTTACCACTTTGGTTTCCGTCTCTTAATATGGTTAGTCCAACCTTGTCAACAACCAAGTTGAGCTAAGTTTGTATCACCAGTTTTGTATTGTGTTTTTATCAATATATTTGCAAGTTTCTTTCTACAACCTTGTAGCTAAGTGTGTTGAGAACCTAACATACAATATTTCATTGAAAACCATGTTCATTCGCTTTGTCAAAACCAAAACACAAAACTGAGGTCACTAAACTTCAAAATAAGCAAAACACATGTTTAATAGCCTTTTGTGACTTTCATTGTATCGAAAAGTGTCTAGTGATAAAAATATTGTTACTAAACTATAATAGTGACAACACTTTGAGTCACTATTTTTTAATGCTTCACAAACTCAGTTTTGAAAAGAGTGTTTTAACTTGGTTTTGAAACCAATGAAATCCATAACCAAGCTCAGCAAAATTCAGACTTCTTTCTTTTAGATCAAACTTGCCTTGCATATTCAATAGAGTGGTATTAGTGATATACCTCATCCATTAAACACATTAAAAATTATGTTTGAACTTTAAAAGTCAGAAACATTTTCTCAAAAAGCGCTAACTAGTATGTTTTGATTTTAAAAATATATTTAGTTGTTACATATAAAATAATATTTATTTGAGTTTAAATGTAGGTAGGCATTGCTAGGGTCTTGTTGGCTCTTTCAATTCAATTTTTTTTTTAAAAGCAGCTGATCAGTTTTTACACCTATTAACTTGTTAAAATAATATGTAATAAATTTATTAAATAACAAAATATAAAGTAAAACCTTGCAGTTTTTGAAAAGAAAAAAAATATTTTATAAGGGTTACTTGTTTTTCGATAAATGAAAAAATTGTTAATTTATTAATAACTAAATATTTTTAATTTGAAAAGAATTTTATATGTTTATTATATGTATGTATATTTATTTTTACCCAGATAAATGTATGAGTTATAAATTACTCCTATCTACTCACCTAGGATGATTTCAATCCAAACAAAAAGTTGCATTGTATTGCGTTTTTCTCTTTAAGAGATCTTTCAATACATTAATAACCATAAATTACAATGCAAGTAGCTCAGGTTGAGTTTTTGGATCCTAGTCATGAGGCATATTGCCTCTGTGGGTCCTTCTAGCCAACCAGCTTGCCACTTTATACATGATTGAGAAACTAATGTGTCCATGTAAACTTGAGCAAGGTTGTCCTTATACCAATAATGATCAAGTAACAATTTAGCATAACAAAGTAATTAAACATAAGTGAATGAAACTAGAAAATCATATTTATTCAAACTAAAATGTTAACTTAACAACATGGAACAAAACAGAAAACGGAGAAGAAGAGAAGAATAATTGAAGAATAATAGAACAAGTTGTTGCTGCAAAACCCTTGTTGCTTCTTTAAATTGCCATCGATATCCTTTTGTTGCTTTGTTAGGATTTCTAAACTTGGTTTTCATAAAGGGATCAAAACTGCAATCAAAATTCTCAATGAAACTCACTCAAAGTGGTTCCGAAGTCAACGTCGAAATCCTCTGTGCTCCACTTTAAACAACAACGACTTGTATCTATGGAGAATAATGGATTTTGACATTGACTTTGGCTAAGTCAATTAGTGTTCCTTGGTCACTTTGGGAATCACATGACCAAGGAACACTAATCGACTTAGCCAAAATTCAAAATTATTGAATTTGCATAAAGTTGATTTTTCACTTATGGTCTAAAAAACACTTATTCAAGTGCTTCTTGTGTTCCAATAGATGAGCCAAATAATCAACACAACCCTTTCACAACAAATGACTAGCACTAAAGGTAGAGCTCATACCTATAGGGGGACTCTTATTGTCTATGTAGAATACCATTGTTGGCAACAATTCACGTAGTTAGTTTACAGTCAGCTAATCTATCACAACGATCGTATCCAACATAGTCAAATCAACTTCAATCACTTGCCTTCTAATACAAAATAAAATCCCTCTCAAGATTTGAGTGGGCCACAAGGATTCTTCAGCTAGAGCTATGACTTTCCAAGAGGCTTTTCGTATGGATTGGAGTAATTCCCACTCGAGCTATGAACTCTTAGGACACAAAATAATGTGTAGCTCTTAAGTCGATTAAAATATGAGCATCAAATCCAAAAAGAGAAAGTGATGTGGGCATCGAGTGCTCTTTTAGCATGGATGTTCATGATGAAGACATTGTGCTGCCAAGTGGCCCGGTGATGCATTCTTGAGCTAAGAAGATCAAAGCAGGAATGCTTGGACTTGTGAAGAGAACAATTGATGAAGATCGATTCAAGTATCCACATTATCCAACCATTTTTATGAGGCATAATGATGATTTAAGCATGATGTCCAAACAAAGAATGAATGTGGTAATGCTGCTCGGGAGTTGCAAAGACGAAACGACGTAGTTTTAAAGATAAGCATCTTATAATGATAGTTTTGTAATTTTAGCTATTTTCGGATTATAATGGCAGTTTCATAATTTAGTTATTTTCGGATTATAATGGCAGTTTTGTAATATTTTCTATTTTCGTATGTATGGTTAGTTTTCAGCCTTATGATTACTTTTGTAATTATTTTATGGTCTAGATTGATTCTTAATCTAACCTTAATCTCTATATAAATGGGGTTACTATCTTGTAAGGAAGAAAACTTTTGATTATTGATTATTTAGAATCTACTCTTGTTATCAACAAAACTTGTGTGTTCCAAGTGAGGATAGTTCTTCTTCTACTTGTTGCATCGGGAATTGATCTTCTTATCAAAGGTATTTACTTTGTGGCAAATTTCAATTTCATTCTTTGTCTTCTAATTAGTGTTGCTAGATACACTTGATATCTAGAGGTACTATAGGGTGGGTTTTTACCTAGGATTTGTTCCATATCATCTTGTGTGTTGGGATTACAGTTTCTTTAAAATTGGGGTTCCGCATCATTTGGTATCAAAGCAAGGCCAAGATAAATTCCTATTTATCTTGTTCGTTGTTTTTTTCTTTTAAGAGTCTTTGATTAGCTTGTTGTTTCTGTGTATTTTCTTCTATTCTTGAGTTCTTCATTGTTCTTGGTGTTTTAGAGTACAAAAAAAATCATAAAAAAAAATCATAATTAAAAAAAAAGGAGGAAAAAGAAGAATCTGATTATATATACAGAAAAAAAATCGTAGAAAAAAAAAATTGAAAGTTGAAATATTGAGATTGGTTGCTTGCAAATTAAGAAAGTTACTTATTCCTAATTTATTTCTAATTTTTTATTATTCCATATGTCCTACCTTTCTAATTTATTTGTTTCCTATTCTCATTGTTTCCTTATTTTCATATTTCCCTATTCTAAATTTTTTTAGTTTCCTATTATCATTGTGTTGATTTTATAGAGTAATGATTATTTGTTTCATTACTCTTTTGTCCTTTTCTTTTGTACCAATTTTGCTCTAGAATTGAACTTGCTTTTATTGTTAGGTTTTAATTTTGAAATTTGCTATTTTAGTTTTATATTTTTGTTTAAGATAATTGGTTCTGAAGTGCAACTTGGTGAACAAGCCTTGAGTGGTAAAAGGCTTGAGTGGTGAGCATAAAGAGGGTAAAAGCCAAATTTGTGTGAAACACGAGGGTTTACCATTGTTGAGTTAAACATGAAAGAGAGTGTGTAAGAATGTCTAAAAGAGACGGAATGAGAGTTTCTACTTCGGAAGAAGAGCGAGTGGCAACATCGGATCCAAAGCTCTTACGACAAGTTTTGGAGGGTGAGTATAGAAGGATGGCAGAGAGATTGACTTCTAGGATGGAAGAAACATTGAAATCTAGGATGGATGAGATGATGGAGCAAATGAGGGAGATGACCATGGCCATGTCCAATACGATTAGAAGGGAAGGAACACGACCCAAAAGACAAGAAGTAATTGTTTCCGATGAAGACAAGTATGAAGTCCAAATTGTAAGAAGAAGACCTAGGAAAGAAGAGCCAAGAGGAGGAAGGGATGACAACCTAAGTTCGATTAAGATGCACATTCCGCCATTCAAGGAAAGAAGTGATGCCAATGTATACTTGGAATGGGAAAATAATGTAGAGTTAATATTTGATTGTCACAATTACTCTGAAGAAAAGAAGGTTAAACTAGCCGCAGTAGAGTTCACCGACTATGCTCTAGTTTGGTGGGAGCAACTTATACAGTCAAGGAGAAGATATAGAGAAGATCTGGTCTCAACTTGGGATGAGATGAAGAGAATTATGAGGAAGAGGTTTGTACCATCCTATTACTATAGAGAGCTTCATCAAAAGTAGCAGAGACTCATACAAGGGTCTAGGTCCGTAGAGGAGTATTACAAAGAGATGGAAATGATTATGATAAGGACCAATATTGAAGAGGATAGAGAAGCTACAATGGCAAGATTTCTAAGTGGGATGAACAAAGATATTGCTAAGGTGGTTGATCTACATCCATATGTAGAGATGGAAGAAATGGTCAACATGGCTATTAAAGTAGAAAAGCAATTGAGAAGTGAAGGGTCATCAAAAGAGTTTTCAAGCTCCAATTCGAAGTGGAACAAATATGACGACAAGAAGAGATTGAAGAACTTGGAGACCAAAGAGAAAATTAGAGATGCATCCAAGTTCAAGGATAAAAGTGCCAACCCAACAAGAGGTACTTCTAATCCTAATACTTCTAGTACTTCTAGACATAGGGAAATAAAATGTTTTAAACGTCGAGGGTTTGGGCATATTGCTTCCGAATATCCAAATAGGAAAACTATGTTGATCAGGGGTAATGAAGTAATGTCGGAGTCTGAGTCAGATGAGGAAAGGCCACCATTAATGATTCTAGTGAGGAGGAGGATGTAGAGTATTCTGTGGTTGGAGAGTCCCAAGTGATTAGGAGGGTTTTAAATTTGAAAGTTAAGGAAGATGGACTAGAACAAAGGGAGAATATTTTTCACACTAGATGTTTTGTGGGTGGTAAAACATGTAGTTTAATCATTGATGGGGGTAGTTGTGCTAATGTTGCTAGTACTACTTTGGTTGAGAAGTTGAGACTAGTATGTGAAAAACACCCTTACCTCTATAGGTTACAATGGTTGAATGATAATGGGGAGATTAAGGTAAATAAGAGAGTGAAAGTTGCATTTTCTATTGGAAAGTATAGTGATGAGGTTTTGTGTGATGTAGTACCTATGCAAGCGGGACATATTTTGTTAGGTAGACCATGGCAATCCGATAGGAGGACTATCCATGAAGGTTTTAAGAATAGGTATTCTTTTGAGCACAATGGAAAGAAAGTCACACTTGCACCCTTATCGCCAAAAGAGGTGTATCTTGAACAATTGAAACTATCCAAAGTTTTCCATGGGGAAGTGAGGCAAATAAAAGAATTGAGTGTAAAAAGACCAAGAGTGAAAAGAATAAAAATAAGGGCCCAATGGTGAGTGATTGCACTAGTAATAAAGAGGAAAGTGCAAGAGAGAAAAGTGAGAAGAGTAAAAAGAAAAAGAGTTTTTATGCAAAATGAAAGAGAAATCAAGAGTTCATTCTTAGACAACAAAGCAATATTGTTGGTGAGGTTTTGCTTTGTGAAATTAACCTTAACCCTGATTTGCCTAGTGTTTTTGTCTCTTTATTGCAGGATTTTGACGATGTTTTACCAGAAGAGATGCCGAATGGATTTCCGCCATTGAGAGGTATTGAGCACCAAATAAATTTTGTGCCTAGAGCAACCATTCCAAACCGACCAGCCTATCATAGCAATCCCGAGGAAACGAAAGAGTTACAAAGGCAAGTGGAGGAGTTGCTAGCAAAGGGTCATGTTAGGGAGAGCATGAGTCCTTGTGCTGTACCGGTCTTCTTGGTACCCAAGAAGGATGACATATGGAGGATGTGTGTTGATTGCCGAGTAGTGAATATAATAACGGTAAAGTATCGTTATCCCATTCCTAGGTTAGATGATATGCTTGATGAATTGCATGGTGCTTGCTTATTTACTAAGATAGATTTAAAAAGTGGATACCATCAAATTCGAATGAAGCACGGGGATGAGTGGAAAACTGCTTTTAAAACAAAATATGGTTTATATGAATGGATGGTTATGCCTTTTGGGTTAACTAATGCTCCTAGTACATTTATGCGATTAATGAACCATGTTTTAAGGGAATTTCTAGGAAAGTTTGTGGTTGTCTATTTTGATATATAGCAAAAGTTTAGATGACCATGTGATGCATGTTAGCCAAGTGCTAGATGTGCTTAGAAAAGAGAAATTATATGCTAACCTTAAAAATGCACATTTTGTATAGATAGGCTTGTTTTTCTTGGTTTTGTTGTGAGTGCACAGGGTGTTGAAGTAGATGAAGAGAAGATCAAGGCTATCAAGGAATGACCTACACCTAAGAACATGTCTGAGGTAAGAAGTTTTCATGGTTTAGCTGGCTTTTATAGAAGGTTTGTGAAGGACTTCTCTACCATAACTGCTTTTTTGAATGAGATTGTCAAAAAAGAGGTAGGTTTTAAATGGGGTAAGAAACAAGAACATGCATTTCAAACTTTAAAAGATAAGTTATGTTATGCTCCTATTCTTGTTCTACCTAATTTTGATAAGATGTTTGAGGTTGAATGTGATGCTTTTGGGATTGGTATAGGTGCTGTTTTGATGTAGGAAAAGCTTCCCATTGCAAACTTTAGTAAGAAGCTAAATGGAGCTCAACTTAAGTACTCGACGTATGATAAGGAATTGTATGCGTTGTTTTGTGCCTTGGAGGTGTGGCAACATTACTTGCTTCCAAAGGAGTTCGTGATTCATACTAATCATGAGTCTCTCAAACACATCAAAGGACAAGGAAAGCTCAACAAAAGGCATACAAAGTGGGTTGAGTTCATAGAGACTTTTCCATATATGATATGCTACAAGCAAGGTAAGGATAATGTAGTAGCTGATGCATTATCTTGAAGGTATGTTCTCATAACTACATTAACTTCTAAGTTGTTAGGTTTTGAGCAATTGAAAGACATGTACACAAGTGATTCTGATTTTAAGGATATTTATGTTGCATGTGAATAAGGTGCATTTAATAAGTTCTATAGACATGATGGTTTTATGTTTCGTGGTTCAAGAATTTGTGTGCCTAATTGCTCTATTAGAGAATTGATTATTAGAGAATCACATAGTGGTGGTTTAATGGGTCATTTTGGTGTGCACAAGACTTTAGATGCTTTAGTAGAAAACTTTTATTGGCCACATATGGAAAGGGATGTTCAAAGAATTTGTTCTCAATGTATTGCATGTAGACAGGCCAAGTCTAAGTCTATGCCACATGGGTTATATACACCTTTGCCTATTCCTCATGAGCCTTGGTTTGATATATCCATGGATTTTGTCCTTGGGTTACCTAGAACTAGGAAGGGTAGGGATAGCATATTTGTGATTCTTGATAGATTTTCTAAGATGGCACACTTTATTGCATGTTATAAGACTGATGATGCTACAAAGATTGCTGACTTGTTCTTTAGGGAGGTTGTAAGATTGCATGGAGTGCCTAGAACTATTGTGTCTGATAGGGATGTGAAATTTTTGAGTCACTTTTGGAGAGTTTTGTGGGATAAGTTAGGTACTAAATTTTTGTATTCTACAACTTGCCATCCACAAACCGATGGTCAAACGGAGGTGGTTAATAGGACTATAGGTACTTTGCTTCGTGCTATTGTTGGTAAGAATTTGAAAACTTGGGAAGATTGTTTACTTTTTGTTGAATTTGCATATAATAGAACTATTCATTCTTCTACAAGTTTTACACCATTTGAGATTGTGTATGGTTTTAATCCCTTAACTGTGTTGGATTTGATGCCTTTACCTTTGAGCGAAATTGCTAGCTTAGATGGACAAAAAAAGGCAGACTTGGTTAAGACTATACATGAGAATGCGAGGTTGCAAATTGAGAAGCGTAACCGTCTAACCGCTCAAAAAGTAAATAAGGGGCAAAAGCAAGTGATATTTGAACCAGGAGATTGGGTTTAGGTACACATGAGGAAGGAAAGGGTTTCTAACCAAAGTAAGTCTAAGTTGGATGCTAGAGGCAATGGGCCTTTTCAAGTTCTCGAGAGGATCAATGACAATGCATACAAGATTGATCTTGCAGGTGAATATAATGTGTCTGCATCATTCAATGTTGCTCATCTTTCTCCTTTTGACATGGATGCAGATTCGAGGACGAATCTTTTTGAGGAGGGAGGGAATGATGTGGCATCGAGCGCTCTTCTAGCATGGATGTTCATGTTGAAGATATTGTGCTGCCAAGTAGACCAGTGACGCGTTCTAGAGGTAAGAAGATCAAAGCAAGAATGCTTGGACTTGTGAAAAGAACAATTGATGAAGATCGATTCAAGTATCCACATTATCCAAACACTTTTATGAGGCATAATGATGATTTAAGCATGATGTCCAAGCAAGGAATGAAGGTAGTAATGCTACTTAGGAGTTGCAAAGACAAAACAACGTAGTTTTAAAGATAAGCATTTTATAATGGCAGTTTTGTAATTTTAGCTATTTTCGTATCTAGGGTTAGGTTCAGCCTTATGATTACTTTCCTAATTATTTTATGGTCTAGATTGATTATTAACCTAACCCTAATCTCTATATAAATGGGGTTACTAGCTTGTAAGGAAGAAAACTTTTAATTATTAATTATTTAGAATGTACTCTTGTTATCAATAAGACTTGTGTTCCAAGTGAGGATAGTTCTTCTTCTATTTGTTGCATTGGGAATTGATCTTCTTATCAAAGGTATTTACTTTGTGGTGAATTTCAATTTCATTCTTTGCATTCTAATTAGTGTTGCTAGATACACTTGATATCTAGAGGTGTTATAGGGCAGGTTTTTACCTAGGGTTTGTTTCATATCATCCTGTGTGTTGGAATTACCATTTCTTTAAGCTTGGGGTTCCACATCAAAAAGGGTACCTATAACAACATTTGGAGATGCATACGCATCTTGTTGAGTTATGGCATAGACAAAGCCAGGACTTGTTGGTCTATCTTTTTGTTAAGTTTACCTAGATGCAAAAGAGTGAGATCCAAAGCTGGAAGAAAGTTATGCAGACTATCTTGCATGCAATGTTTGACTTTAACTTCAACAGGCCACTACATGACCTCATTTAAAATTCTCACTGGAATCTCTAGCCATTACTACAATATCTTTGGAGCGAATGAAACTTACAACACTTAATTTCTCAGAAAGTTCCACATATAGTCTAGGAAAACAATCTCAACCCAAGGTTTAAGCCAAACACTCAATAATGTCATACCCATAGGTCGGCTTCTACGAACTTTTAGCTAACAACTCTTAAGCTCTTTGTCTGCCACATCTCAACATTGTGGGAGATTATTTATACCACATATTTAGTAAAAAAAAAAACACTTTCATAAGAGAATAGGGTGCGCAATAATGTCTTAATCCATAGGAAAATAAACCTAAGGCTCTGATACCAAGCTTATAGGACACACTGATAGGAATCGTATTAGGTAACCAATAGAATTTCCATCTTATTCAACTTGTTCAACAAAAATTACAGTATCTTTCCAAATCCCAATATCATAAAATTCTCATACATATATATAGCATAATTTAAATGCAGAAATGATTAAATTAATTTCAATAAAATTAAATTGAGCATAAATAAAAATATTATTGCATGAAATGATAATGAAAATTAAATTAATAATAATCATAACTGAAAAATAATTTAGAAAATGCGATTTATATTCACTGAATGACAGTGTGCTCTTTTTGGCTTTTTAGGCCAACTCCATGCTTTGTATAAACATATAACTCTTTTGTAAAAAATTATTGAACTACAAAAAACTTCATAAAAGCCCAAGTGAGTCCTTGGGTCTCAACAACACTTAATACTAATTAGTTACCAAACTTACTTAATGATTTTTGTAATTGCAAAATCAAACAAAACAGTCAATTACACAAAATTAGGGTTTTTTGATTCTTCAACAATTGCTCAAAATTAAACCTCAGGTTAGTCGTCCAAGGCTTATAAAAACTTAATTGAATCACCAAATTCACTTAGTTCTACTTGAACACTATCCAATTTCATCCCCAAATTTGCTACCGATCAAATTTTGACGTTTCTCCAATACACATTCAAATTCAACAATTTATATGTCAAAATGAAATTAAGGATGCAAGGAGTGCGATTACACCTTCAATTGCACGATTGAGTGTCACTTGTGGCCTGAATTTGACTTAAAAATCTAGTGGCCACAACTGGAGTTAGAAATCTTTGAAATTGACCGAATTGGTTCAAAATCTCGATGTGAGGACATATCTCATGGTGGTTTTAGTGTGATGAAACCAAAGATAAGTTACCACATTTCACCTTTGAGCTCAAACTAGTAGAAGGGGTTCGAGCTTCAACAAAATAGGAAAATTGAATCTCAAGTTCATTAAGAATGGCAGGGTTGGAGTCCTTAGGTGGTTACTAGAGGTTGTGTTCACAACAAAATAATGCTGATAATGTCATCGAAGAAATGGGTTATGCAAGTCACGGTGACAACGTGTGGGACTTTATTGTAGCTCGTCGGAGCTCAGACTTTTACAGATGGAGAAATCAATGGGGCGTATAAAGGCTGTCAAAAAAATTATGGCACCTTCATTGTGGTTTTTCTTGGACTTTGAGTTCCAAAAATATTGGGTTTAGGGTGATTTCAAGCCACTAAATTGGTATATCATTGCATAAGCTTCACAATGGTTCTAAGATCGAGCCCTAAGTCGTCGGTATTAGGGAGATACCATCGAGAGAAAGTGATTTGGTGAACAATACTCAAACACAGTTTGTAGGTGGGTGGGGGGCATGATGTGGTGATCAATGATCTTGCAAGAATATGAATTGCATTGGGTAATAAAGTGGTCTTTCAAGGAAAGACATATGTCGAATCCAAAAAGACTAGTTCCTAAGTACTATAATTCCTAAGTCTGTATGTGATATCTAAGCTATCAATTAAATTGCAAGAAAATAAAAGCCTAAGAACTAAATTGCATGAAATTTCAATTACAAGAAAATTAAATGAGAGCTTTAAGGACAATCTTTATAGCAATAGTAAATGTCACCAGTATGTTACAATATATAAAAATAAATAAAAACAAAAAGAAACAATCTTGTTGTCCTGAAGTGATGGATTTTGATTTTGATGGAGGAAAAGATATAAGGTGGCTCGACTATGGGGTTACTTAATTAAATTATGGAAGGCCTAAAATATGGGGACGATGATGGTGTAGATGAGGGATTTAATGATTTCACACAAAGAAGAAGAAAAGGGTTGAGGTGGGCAATGGTTGCTAGGTGGTGTGAGTGACAATGGGGGCAATGGTTGTGCTTTACTTTGGAGCTTCAATGGAGGATGAATGATGGCTATTTTTGCTGAGAAAAGAAACTAAAAGAGGGAAAAGAGAGGGATATGGGTGTGAATGAAGGAAGAAAGGAGAAGATAAGCATCTAGGACTTGGAGAAGTCATTAGGGCATTGTGTGTGGCTCTCAAAACTTAAAGGTTTATATCGGCATGCATGCCTTGGAAATAAAGCAATCCTTCTAGCTTCAATTTTCCTTCTTTGTCACCACCTGTAGAGGAATTATAGGGATTCTCAAAAATTTAAAATATAAAAAAAAATCAAAAATAATTTTCCTCTTATTTCCATTGGTTCCGCTTATATCATTCTATGTAGAGGTAGATATTGCTTTCCATTATCCAAATTTCTTAATCTTCCACCAATGCGACAATAAATAAATAGTTAATAAATTTCAAAAATTATTTTATTTCCCCTTTTAATTTCCTCATTTATATTCCATGTGGACTTCATTAATTGATGTGGCATCCTTGTCATCAAAGCTTAAGTGGCGATCCAAATAGATAAGAAAACTTTATTTTGTATCAACAATTCACATCAGCCAGATTCAAACCACCTTTTGAATGACTAACACAACTAGAAATTTAGTGATTCTTCTTGGAAAAGTTAGTTTCATGCCTCAGATTTCTATCAATATATTATTTGCACGATTAGGACATCAATAAGGCATTCAAACTATGTTTTCCCATAGAAGTGTAAAAATCTGCCACAACAACAAAATTTATCTAGCTTCAAAAATAAAATAGTACTAATTGACTAATCCGGTTGAAATGAAATTTCATAGGATTGATCCTCAATAAGTTAAGAAACATTTTCAATAAGAATCTCATAAAAATCCATCTTGTAGCTTAAGTTATGCTAAAAATAATACTAGTTCAACAGTCACACCCATTGCCAAGGAAACTTCAAACATCTATATCCTTTATCCGAACGAGTTGGGATGCTTTCTTGGTATTGTTGGAAAGCTCTTGCAATAAAATTTACGGTTGAACCAACTTTGTCACCAGAAAGCCATCAGAATCTAGAGATGACGGAGCTCAAAGTTGATGGTAAACCACCGTACACAGCTACTATCTCTACTAGATTCGTTATGTTTTGGCAAACCACCACCAACAGGCCCCACCATCATGTGTCTGCACCACCAATGACCTCCACCCATGAAGACCTGAACTCTAGAAATGACGCATGAGCTAGAATCGTCTCCACAGCAATTTGAAGCCACCTCCAAGCACCACCATGATCTCTTGCCACCACTAATGAGTGGCGGTGCACCATCCACCTGGAAAGCTTCTTCTTACTCTTGTAAACCTAACCCAGGTCCTCTTTTATCTCAAAAACTCCGACAACTATCAGTTTAATCTCTACCTTGTCGAGCTTAATTCTTAGAGTTGATTCACCTTATTGGAGAGAAAAGATTTTCAATCATCGGTACCAACACCAAAGGTTGTGGGAAAGCTTCTTATGTCCTCAATTTCATCCAATTTGGCTGGAATCAAAGACACCCAATTTTGGTCGTGATATCAATCTTCCAGCAAAAATTTCAGATACTGACAGTAAGGAATCACCAAATTGAAGGTAATTTCTTGCTTCTATTGTCTTCATTTTGTTTCGGTATATAAATTGTAGATTTTCGACTTGCAAAGACGAAATGCCAAAATTTAACCGGAGATTGAGTTTGCTGATCAAAATTTCACTGTTCTGAAATGCAATTAACTGAAATTTGAGGTTTAATTAGATTTCTAGAGGTCTCTAACCTAATGCTCAATTTTATTAAATTTTGAAGAAATCAAAAATGTCAAATTTGAGGTATTTGACCGACAAGGGATTTTTGTAATTATCAAAATTGATGGGAAAATTTGGTATTTAATGGTTTCTAAGAATAGTTAAGGATTTAGAGGACTCCTCTGGGCCTTCGATTAATTTTTTAGCAAGAGAAATTTTGGTGAATATTTCTAGGTAGTTAAGCTATGTCGTGAGCTGATCTGGAGACCAATTAGGATCGCGATGGATATTTGTGAGTGTAACTTTATTTCTAATTGATTTTTGGAAAAATTTCATAATAATTGATTGATAGTTGATTTCATACTATTTGCGGAATTCATTGCATATTTACTTACTGATATTATACTTATATATATAAATTATGTATTTGGTTTATATGCTATCAAGATTTGAGATAATTGAAATTGTACTGGATTGGATTAGATTTTTGATTTTTTGAATTTTTTTGGTAGATTGACAATTTTTAAATAAATTTGTGCATTTGTGCAATTTGGCAAAGTTTCAAGTTTGATATAAAGGATGTACCACACAGTGCAGGTGCTATATATGGCTATATATTGGTCATCCTGTACTCGACCTGCAGGCGAGAGAAAGATGATGAGATCCCAACCTCAATGCTTTACGAGATGCTGAAAAAGTTGAGATGGGTAGTCCCCTTCTCCCTGCCTTGTGATACTACCTGCCACACCAGTACATAGTGTGGTATACAAGTATTATGAAGATGATGATATGATGATGTCACAATGATATGACGGTATACATATATTAGGATGATGATTATATAACAATGTTGATGTTGATAACGATGTGATAATGATGTTGGTGTTGATGATGATGGTTTTCATGAGTTATGTGGTTAATGACAATGATGATGTTTTATTGATTTAAGATATTTTAGTTGAAATTCAAATTATTAAATTGAGTTTTATAAATAGTTTTACTAAATGTTAGATTTTTAGTGCTTAAAGTATTTTGGGATAATACTTGGGTTTTGTGAAATGTATACAAAAATGAGAAACTTTTGAAATGAGTGATGTAAGGTTTTGAAAGTAAAGAATTTTACACATTGGGTACATATTTTGTAGCTAGCCAAGGGCACTATCGAGGAATATGTATCCCACGTTTTATCTTTTAACTTTGTTCTTTAGGTTATAGCTAAGATTGATAGGTCTACCTAATGGCGTCGAGATATTCCGATTCTCTGCCCTTGCTGCTCTACTTTCATATATTAGCTACTGTAATATTCTAAACTGGATCATTCTAAAACCATATTTGTATCTTGTATTTTATTTTGAACCCTTCTCTAGATAGCTCATTTTTGTGACCTAAATTTTTTTAATTATGCTTCCGCTCTATGTTTGTATTATATGGTTTTCTATTTCGTATATGTTTTTAATTTATTTCTCGATTGTCAATCAACCAATTTTTGAGAATGGTTTTACAAGATGACCAAATAGGAATCTAGTGGAACATCCTCAGGAGGGGCCTGTCCAGGGATCTTAGAGGGATATCAAATCTTTTTTTCTTTATGGCTAAGCCAACTGCAAGAAAATTCAATAAAAAAATTGAAATTTACATTATAAAAAAGGACTATATATTCAATGCAAATTGATTTAGTAAGCAAAGAAAATAAATCCTAGCATGCAGCTAAAATCGAATGTAAAATCAAAAACAAAAATCCTCAAATTACACTAAACCTCCTTCCTCTAATATTAAGAAAGAAAATATAATCCTTGGAAATGGGGCCAAAAATTTGATGTGGTGATCAATTATCTCACATGTATATGACTCAAATTAAGTAATAAAATGGTCCTCAAGGAAAGACAAATGTCAAACCCATATGGATTAGTCATGAGTACTAAAATTCCTTGGTCCACATATGATATTTAAGGTATCAATTAAGTTACAAGAAAATAAGGAGCATGAGAATTAAACTATATGAAATTTAAATTGCAAGTAGATTAAATGAGATATTTAAGGATAATCTTTATATCAATAACAAGTGTCACAAGTCTGTTACAATATAAATATCTAAACAAAAATAAAAACAAAATGAAAAATCTCCTTGTGCTTGTAGTAATGGATTTTGATTTTGGTGGAGGAAAGGATCTATTGGGGTTTAGCTAAAGGGGCGACTTAATAGAAGATGGAAGGCTTAAAATATGGGGATGGAGATGGTGTAAATGAGGGTTTGAATGATTTCACACAAAGGAGAAGAAATGGGGATAGGTGCTAATGGTTGCTTGGTGGCTTGATGGTGTATGCAGCAATGGTGTCAATGATGGTGCTTGGCTTTGAGGCTTCAATGGAGGATGAATGGTGACTATTGTGGTTGCTATTGAGAAGAGAAAATACAAGGAAAAAGAAAAGGAAAGGCTTGTGAATGAAGGAAAAAAAAAGATAGAGAAGCCTCTAGGGCTTGGAGAAGCCATTTTGTGTGTGGCTTTCAAAACTCAAGGGTTTATATAGACTTGTCATATGTTGGAAAAAAAAAAATTCTTTCAGCCCTAATTTTCTTTATTCACCACCATCTATAGGGGAAGAAATAATAGGGATTTTAAGAAATTCAAAACATCAACTAAAAATCATAAAATAATATTTTGCTTATTTTCTATTGGTGTCCCCCATATCATTCCATGTAACGTTAGATATTGCTTTCCATAATCTCTCAATCTTCAACCAATGAGACAATAAATAAATAATAAATTCCATAAATTTCTTATTTCCTCTTTTGGTTTGTTGACCTTTTTATTGCTAATTCACGTCAGTCAGATTCAAACCACATTTTGAATGACCAAATCAACTTGCAATTTAGTGATTCTTCATGGAAACGTTATTTTCATGTTTATGCTTTCTAGGATTTTATGACTTGCACGATTCTGACATTGATAACGCATTCAAAACTCAGCTGCCACAACACTAAAATTTATCCAATTTAAAAAATAAACTGGTACTGATTGGCTGATAAGGTTGCAGCAAAAAATTACAGGACTAGTCCTCAAAAGTTATGAAACATTTGCAATTCGAAGCACTTAAAAAATCATTTTATAGCTCAAGTTATGCTCAAAATAGTAATGGTTGTACATAATTCAGCATTTTCCAAAAAAGAAAACATTTTATGCTTGCCGCCTCTTGCATTATTCTTAGCCCTAGATTTATATTTCATATCCTCTTTGAATAATTGAATTCATTTCAACATTGTTTAATCATCAAATATAAAAATTTTAACTTGGTCCCTCAAACATGTGAAATTACCAAAATACCTCTTTTGTGTTGATTTTGTAAATCTCTTTTAACCTGCAAAAGAGAAAATAATAAAAATTTATCAAATTTAAATGAATCTAACAAATAATAAGCTAAAAAAACCAGTCCAAAATGTTGAAAATTTTAGATTTGTCAAAGCTCGAGTTTGATTTCTCTCTACTCTCCTCAAAGGGCAAACGCCTTGTTAGATTTTATTAAAAACATAATCAAATTTGATTTTAACAATTATTCAAAAATAACATAATATTTAATCATATCTTGGAAACCGTAGTCTATGAACACATATAGATAGGCTCTACACCATGTTTGATATGGTCTTTGTAAAAGAATTCTAGAGGAAGAAGTCAAAATTGAACCTATTGTAGAGGTGTACAAAAACTCAAAAACTCGACCAAACTTTTTCAACCCAACCCAAACCAGACTGGTCAAGTGAAAAAGCTAATCTTTATGTTCAGGTTCGGGTTGTGTTTTGGCCAATCTGACACAATTGAGTTAGGTTTTGGGTTTGCATAAAAAATAAACAAAAAAACCCGACTTTACTATAATTAAAAAGGGAAAATACCATATACATCCTCTTATGTTTATCTTTATTTCAAATTATACCCTAAAGTTTGAAACATTTAAAAAATATTCGGAAACAAATTACATCATAATTAACTGGAAAATGGTAAAATGGTATTAGAACTTTACTAAATTAAGAATATTAAATCAAGACCCCCTCATGTTATCAAAATGTCAATAATGCCTTGCCTCTTATAGTTAACTTCCATCTGTCTAACTCATTCTCTCTCCAATGAGGCATGAGTAAAATATTAATATAAACATGTTAAATATATAATAAATCAAATTACAATTTTTTAATAATTAAAAATTAATAAATACCAAAATATAAGTTTTTTCCCTTCCTTGTAACAAATTTAATAAATAACAATTTATAAATTATTTTAACAAATAACAGGTTTAATAAATTTTAAAATTTTGAATTTATTTTTTTGGAACTAATAAAAAATATGTGTATCTAAATGTTAAATAGTTATCCAACCGATAAATTGACTATAGAATAAAAAACGGACAGAGACATACCAGCAGCTATGCTAACACTACTTAAGTCTGAAATCTAAACAAGTCACTAAAATAAATAAGAAGAGTTATCCAAACTTTTACTTTTACTTTAAAAAATAATTATGTTCAATTATGCAAAAATAAAAAATAAAAAATAGTTATAACATAAAAAAATAACTGTTATCTAGCCATTAATTTCTAATGTATGTTCTTATGCGTTTTTATTTTATTTTTTATTTTTGGTCAATTGACACTCCAGTATTTAAAAATTACATTTTCTTTTCTAATCCGGTTCGAGCTGGGTGGGCCTACTAAGAGGTAAAACTCTTCCAGCACAAATATATTCCATCCATAAGATTCGAACCAGAGACTTTAAAGAGGAACGATGCTATGTTCTTATGTGTTTTGATGAATTTATATTTGATTACATATAAAATATAATTACGTCAAACGACCCTTTAATCTTTTCAAAAAAGGAAGATAATAATTATCTGCTATTATAAACCCCAAAACAGTTGTTACAAAATAAAATCATCCAATTCTAATTATAAATTTCCAAATCAATA
>QANX01006407.1:34734-93099 GCA_003254975.1 Ochetophila trinervis | reverse complement strand
TTCTATGTTTGCATTTTTTTGTCAATATATATGACTGTATCGGGTTAGCTGTGACATACTATTATTACTTTTGTAGTTTGACGCCCAAATGGAAAGAGTGAATACTACATTGGACCTAGTTTGCAGTGGTCATAATATCGAATTGGGCCGACTGTATCAAAAAGCAATTGTATATGATAAAGAGCGTTTGGTGGTTGTTGCCAAACCACCCATCGAGCGTGCAAAAAGAAGTCAATCTCGAGCTTGAAGGGCAAAACAGGCAAAAGTGGGTAAGAGGAAAAAGAGATAAATTGAGGAATCATTCCATTTCAGATTTATTTTAGAATCGTCAAAAACATCATTTTGTATATTATATTCCGTTTTAGGGTATATAGAAAACCATCTTTTGTTTGTTGTATTGGCTGTAAATATTTGATAAGTCATACAATCCAACTCCAGGGCACTATTAAAATTATAGAATTGCCCTAAAATACCATAAGACAAAGTATTAACATCAAGAGTTAAAGGAGTTTAAATACATTGCTATCTATAGTACTTGAACTTTACACCAAATTTTGGTAAAAGGATGGGTAGTTGGATTCAATCTTTACTTCATTCCAAAGTTCAAAGCTTACCAATAACCCTAAACCTGCCACCATCGTCCCCACAAATTGTCTTGGGTTGCATTGTCTATACTTGGGTTAGTTTGAAATGTTCCTTCAGACGTAAGGTCACTACATATTGTTTCCCACCCACCAGTGTGCATCAACTCATGCTCAATGAAGTCTACTGTCCTTGAAGATTCCCAACCGATTTCGGATGCACTATCATTTAATGCAACACTATTGGATGCGTTAAAGTCTCCACAATTGTCATCCGTTCCTTTTTTTAAACAAGTCTGCTTCGTGTAACCAACCAGTTTGCATTGACTGCATCGTCGTTCTTTTGCCTCCTTTGTCCCAGCAGCTACTTCACCTTTAGTCTTCACTACAATTGGATCTCTTACAATGTTGTGTTTTCCTTTTCTATTTCCAATTGTCAATTATGTTTTGTCTTATACCCTCGCAACTTCTTCCAATCGACTTGCTAAATTAAACATTTCTCTTATGGCCGCTTCATATCCTTCTTCTATCTTTGATCAAAACAAACATATCTTGTTGCTAATTACACTTAAGGAGGCATACCGAAGTGATGTTGCTGCCTTATTTGATAATTCACCTACACCACACTGCTGTTTAGTTCCCTTGATCTTTGTGTCCTTTCTCCACCAAGGTATATTCAATGATTCATGAATTTTATCAAGATGCTCCTGCTTCATGATGTACAGTGCATGACTACATGGAATGCCAACACTATCAAACAAGTTGCATGAACATTCTATATGGTTATGTTTAACATAGTAAGTGACACTCCATTTGGGCTGAGGTTCTCTAAACTTAGTTACGCTGTACATTCTCTTGTTTCATCCTGTAGCCGGAGCTGCACTTTCTTATAAAACTTTCATTGTGTATACTTCTCCTGCATGTTTCTCATAATGCTTAAGGTGTGTAATAGGCATTGGAATCGTAGATTTACTCTTAACATTGTTGTGCACCTTCTTGTTCTGCACCCGTGATATTTTCCAATCTACCTTCATGATGAACTCAAATAACTTCAATATGCCTATCTCGTAATTTTTCATATAGAAATTCATGCTCTCACATCTTTGAGTGCTATGCAAGTTAGCAAAAATTTTTCCCTTCATGAATGCTTCTGCCCATAGTCCACATGTCTGATGCATCATTCTTATCTATTCATTTCCATGCAAAGAAAATTTGTCCACGATGCAAGAGTAGCAAGTTTGGAACTCTTCCACATTGTACTCGTTTATCATGCAATCAATGAATGCCCGTAACTTGTTTGGATCATGTAAATTTTCTTAAGCATTTCTCTCTATATGCCATGTGCACAATCGATGGTTCGAGTGCGGAAAAACATATTGAATTGCTTTTCTCATCGCCTTATCTCCATCAGTTACCACTGAGTTCAGATACTTATTGTACATAGCTTGGAGGAACATATTCAGTACCCACGTATACGTTTCTACTGATTTATTGACTAACATCGCCATTCCAAATATGCATGTCCTGCTATGATGGTTTACACCCACTAGTATCACTAGTGGCTTCGCATACGCGTTAGTTTTGTAAGTTGCATCAAATGCCATCACATCCCCAAAACAACGGTAATCAGATCGAGATATTGAGTTTGCCCAAAATATGTTTGCAAGTCTATTTTCTGAGTCAATTGTATACTTGAAGAATAGATCCGGATCTATCTCTTTTTTAGAATGAAAGTGGGCGATCAAACTTTCTGCTTCCATTTCGTGTATACCATAATTGCGGTTAGCTATAAATTTATTGTGCAAATCTTTCAATTTGAACCGCACTTGATCATATCCACCAATTTTGTCCACCATGTAGTCCATTATTTTAGATGTTCCAATACCAACATGGTGCATGCCTCTGGCTTCTGGTTACCATGTAGCAAAGGATGTTAATGGCCATGTATAAATTTAGTCACTATCCAATTTTCTTTCGACCTATTTTAATGACATCAAATAAAGCTGGACACCCTACTCGAGTTAGTGCCCTCAGTTCATTCTTTCTATCATTTCTGAATTTCCCTGTTACAATCCTTTTTGACATGATGCTTGCGCAAGCCGAATCCCATTATTTTGGCATATGTTGAATAAAACTCATTTGCAGATTCAATCAGCTTAAATTCTTCACAGATCATGTCTTCAGTAGACAAAGAACCATATTTCTTTCCATCTCTGAATTCCATTTGTACATCTTCATTGTTCAAACTCACTAAACCTATGCATTTGACCATCATCTAATCCACCGATCATGCCTTCAAATGCACTGTTTGTTACAATCCATATTTTCTTAACTTGGTCAACTTATTTGAACTATCCACCCCTACGATCATCCACTTAATGTCTCATGATCCACAAATATGGATTATAATAGACTAAAGTTTCATTAAACGGTCAAAAAATATTTACAATTTAAGTAACACTAAATGAACATACCAAATATATTTATCATTGCAGTATCAATTAAACTGAGTTTCTATTGATTTAGAATAATAATACCACCACAATAAGATTTTAAAATTCAATAGCTAAATTTTTAAATTTCAAATTAGGGCTTGTCGAAAAAAATTTGGGAGGAAAAACTGACGACTGAATTTGGGCAATTAAGGGCTTCTGATTTTGAAATCGTCGACAACTTCCAGCAATTACTCAAGGATATCAGTGTGTGTTGAAGTACTCAAGGATTTTTACTGACGACTCGGTGAACTACAGTCATTAGGAGGGTGAAGCAAATAGCCGACAAAGTGAAGCCATCGAAACCGTCGCAAAAGTGGAAGAGAAACAGCGTCTCTGTTGAGCATGGTGGAGAAGTTGAAATGTCAACGCCACAACCAAGAATCAGGGGCAACTTAGACCCCAACATCCCCAACTCCAGGCCACAGATACACACACTTGATGAGGTAATGCAACTGACTGATTTATGTTTGTTCTATTTACCCCGTGTATAACATGGGATACCCCAAACTCGAACACGGGTCAATTTAGAAGGGGTCCTTTGGGGTCTCTGCCATTTGTCCCATAAACATAACCTGGGGACCTCGGGGTCAATGTGGGGCTAATTTCTACATACAATAAATGGGTTTTTCTCGTGTATAACACAGGCTACCCCAAAATCCAACACGGGGCAATTTGGAAGGGGTCCTTTAGGGTCTCTGCCATTTGTCCTGTAACCCAAAGTCAATGTGGGGTTAATTTGTACATAAAATGAATGGGTTTTCCTCGTGTATAACACTGGCTACCCCGAACTCCAACAAGGGAAATTTGGAAGGGTCCTTTGGGGTCTCTATTATTTGTCCTGTAAACACAACGCAGGGACCCTGGAGTCAATGCAAGGTTAATATGTACATACAATGAATGGGTTTTCCCTGTGTATAACACGAGTTACCTTGAACTCGAAAGTGGGGCAATTTAGAAGGGGTCCTTTGGGGTCTCTACCATTTGTCCTGTAAACATAATGCGAGGACCTTGGGGTTAATGAGGGGTTAATTTCTACATATATTTGTATATATTTACCCTGTGTATAACACGGGCTACCCTGAACTCGAACATGGGGCAATTTGGAAGGGGTCATTTGGGGTCTGCCGTTTGTCCCGTAAATATAATGCGGGGACCCCGTGGTTAATGCGGGGTTAATTTCTACATATATTTGTACAGATTTACCCTGTGTACAACACATGATACCCCGAACTTGAACGTGGGGCAATTTGGAAGGAGTTCTTTGGGGTCTCTGCAATTCGTCCCGTAAACACAACACGGGGACCCAGGGGTCCTTTCAACAAAATAGTACCCAAGGCATTTTATGTGGACATCCCAAATATTATGCATGTTTTAATTTTTATTTGCATCATGTGTTTCCACTGTAAATTAGGAAAGTTCAGTCGGTCCAATAATGACACGGCAACCCAATTGCGTGCGTACCTTCAAAAGTCAAACAATTTACCTAATTCTTGCAGGGGGATGTGGAAGCTAATTAACATAAACTGTAATTGTGTTAAAAGGATAGCCCATTTGTGCAGAAGCGTATTTTTTAAGGATGGAGAGGTTTGGGCACAAAATTTTTCATCAAATGCTCAAATGTTCCAGGTGATTGAAAGAATGAAGAGCAAGCTTATAGTAGTGTAGCTACAGAAGTTTGCCACAACGTGTATCAGCCACTTTATTGATATGCAGAAGATTGTCCACCAAGGCGAATGAATACACCACTTAGGGTTGAGAAATGTGGAGTCAGATGACAATGAGGTACTGGAGTTCAACATTTGCGGAACCAGTGTGCGATTCACAGAGAGAGATTTTGCCTTAGTCACTGGTTTAAGGTGCAGTCCCGACATTGTGGACCACAATGATGAAATAGGGACCATCGCAATATGTACAATACGAGAGAAGTACTTAGACAACTCGAGGTACATCAAGATTGAGAGGTTGCAAAAATGTTTTGAGGCTGCACAGTTTAGTACAGAAACCATGGATGCTGTGAAAATGACACTACTATATTTGTTGAACTGGGGACTTTTAGGCATGCTGAGGAAAGCTTTAATTCCTCTCAAATTTGTG
This sequence comes from Ochetophila trinervis, assembly GCA_003254975.1. Classification (NCBI taxonomy): domain Eukaryota; kingdom Viridiplantae; phylum Streptophyta; class Magnoliopsida; order Rosales; family Rhamnaceae; genus Ochetophila; species Ochetophila trinervis. The sequence continues at coordinate 87,929 of QANX01006407.1, read as the reverse complement.
ACGCTTGTCAAAAATTTAGATAAATTCAATAGCTATCTTTGGGAGACATTTCTGTACAACGAGACTGTTAAAGCATTGAATAGGTTTTTCACCTTGCCACTTTCGGGCGAAGTACGAAATGCATCTGACAACCATGACATAAAGGGATTCCTTATAGCATTTCAGGTGAAATACTCTGAAGTAGCATGTTTATGTACACATGTACATACTTATATACATATACATATATATTATATATCAATTGGATCCGGTTTCTACTTACCATTATATCTAAATTTGTTGTATATATGCTTGCACAATATTTGTCATATGTTGTAGGTGTGGGCTTATGAGAGTATCCCCAAGCTAGGGGATGACAGTATTGCATCTAGGATTTCTCAATTACTGCCTCGTATTTTGGGGTGGAAAGCAATGAGTCACTCGACTTATGAAGGCCTTAAATACGCAATATTTGATAAGAAAAATATAAGATTCATTGAGCACAATAAATTTAAATGCCCATAAATTGTTTCGTACCTTGACATCCATTAACCATGTATGCATTTTTTGTTGCAGCTTGAAGTGGATTAGACATTATATCCAAGGGAGGACAAAATGAGCCAGGCATATATGACCGTATTTGCTAATGGTCATCACAAACATAGATGCCGATTTCCACTTATTGTGGAAGATTTTGGGGAGACAGCACTGGAAATGCAGCAGCACCTTCCGTGCATGCGATTAGAGCGCAACCACACCCATCATCCGACGACCGCAGTGACAACATGGTAAGTATTCGTAAACCCTAAACACAAACTCATTTTTTTGTGATTTATTGCAGTTTAAGGGTGAGTTGATAAATTTTCATTTTGTCGGGGTTATGTGGCAGATGGAAACAATCCTTGATAAATTTATTCTCGCCTTTTTTTCCCTTTATTTTCATTCAAACCGGCAACCAGTTTCATTCTTTTATTAGTTTCTGCCCATGCCATGTGTCACTCAATGGCATGAGTCTCTTTCTTTCAATCATTTTTAAGGGGCTGCAGTCTAGAATTGTCCAGAAAATGAAGAAATGAACCAAATGAAAAAAAAAAGAACCTTGTATCAGCTTTTGGTGACTTTGACAGTTTTTCACTTTTTATTTTTTTATTTTTTTTTACCTGGTAAAGGTGTTATGCCACAATAATAGAAGGATTATGGTGAAAGCCTCCCATGACACGTCTCTGAAAGCTACTGTTTCTAAGCTAAAGAGTGAAGAAGAAAAATATAGAGGAAATGAAAGGAAAATGAGTTTCGAAATAGAATGATAGTTTGTATATCGATGCATATTCTAATGAGAAGAAATTCATTTTAGATTAGATAGTTACTAAATGGCTTTGTGATTTTTTAGTCCTTCCCTTTTTTTTTGTTTGAAAAATAATAAAATTGTCGCGGTTTGTCTTTTTAACAAAAATGTTTCAATTAATTTAGCAAATAAAAAAAAAGTTTCAATTAGATAAAATATATTTATATAAGCAATCAATTTGAAAATTAATTAGTTGATTTCGTCAAAAGCTAACACAATATTTTATATTATTTAGGATTTTTTTAAAGGATTAAAAAGGAGTAAATTGACATCATGCCAAGATTGAAAAGAGAAATTGATTGAAGAAAAAGTTTTAGAAAGCAAATAAATATTTAGGGTATTTTTATGTAAATTTTGTATTATTAATGTTACTTGAATTATAGAACAATTGTTTGACATGCTATGAAAAAATTATGAGTTTTGCTATTTGTCTATTATTTGGGATTGTCATCAATGAGATTGCAGATTATGTGGCAAACATTAATTGGGAAGAATTTGATCTTTTAATACTAAAACTCTAATAAGAGTATGTAATTTTTTTTAATGATAACCACTTAAAAAACTACCTAACATATTTTCACTGATAATAGATCTCTAGTGGCGACAAATAACATTTTTGCAAAATTCTAAATCCCTAAATTGTGGCCATTGTTTTTGTCTACAAAATACAAAAGAAGGCAAAATGCTAAAAAAGTGAAAGCAGTAATTGGCCATTTTAATTTTGTTAGTATGAATTTTCAAGGGGATTTTGTATGGTCATTGGGTCTAATTATAAAATAAGCCCACCATTTTCTAGTTAATGATTCATGGCCAACACCTCATCAGCCATTCACCTAAAAAATCCATTTTACCCTCACTTTAATGTCCCCATCTTCTCCATGTTAATATTCTTACTTTCCCGTGCCCATCAACCAACCCACATGCATAACCCACACTCATAAGCTTATTTTGCTCATGTTAACCATCAATCACGATCTACTCTCTCTCTATTTCTAACTCTGAAACATTGTCATTATGAAAATACGCATCAAAATACATATTATTGGTCTCCCGTTTCAAGGTTGTTTGGAGATTTTCAAAATCAAACTCAACCCAAAAATATACCAATGTATGTTTTATCTTCTTTATTCTAATGTATGAATGTGTATTTTGAATTTTTTGGATGGAAACAAACTTTAAGAAAGTGAAAAATAAAGCAGTTTAAACCATGTTAATATGAGATTGAAGATGATCTTCCTCGCCCTATAAAGGCGAGCATTGTATTTTAAAGGTGAAGTGTAGATTCTTAGGGTTGGATGTGCATTTAGCGGTCGATGTGTGTTATTAATGGGAGAGGTGTATAAAGGCAAGCTATTCAATTTTGAAGGCAGTCTACGTTTTTCTTTTTGTTCCAGTGATTGCACAGTTTTTATGTTCACAATTATTTTTTCAAGTATACAAATCAATAAGAAAGTGGATATTGCATGAACAATATCAGAATGTTGAACTCACAGAGATTAGTTCCTAATTACTATCAAACTTAGTTTTCGTTGATATTTAAGAGGCCAATTGATTTGTGAATTAAAAAGACAATTGCAATAAAAATTAAAAGCTGAAATTTAAAAGGCAATAAAAATAAAGTCCAGTTAATTGCATAAAAATTAAATTATGTGAAAGTAAAGTGCATAAAATCAAAGTTTCAAGACAAAAGAATTAAAATTGCAAGGAATTTAAATAACGAGAAAAGTAAATTGCAAGGAATTAAATTGCATGAAATTAAAAGAAAAGATCTTGTGTTTAACAACACTAGAAAGTTTGCAAACACAAGAATCAATGGTGGCTTATGCTAGATCTCATGAGAAAGAAAAATAGAATAAGTAGACTTAATGTAAAGGCAAGAGAAACTATTTTTATATTAAAAAACAAAGTTCTTACCAAGAATCAATGCCTCCAAATACATTAAATCTAGTGGAAACAAAATAAAAACAAAAGAAATCAAAAGAAAATTCTCTTTGTGCTCAAGTTGTTGAAGGCTTGGTTGATGGTTGATAAATGATGAGTGTTATGGGGATTTTTAGAGAGTGGGTTGGATAACCTCCTAGGCCCCTTAACACCCCTACAAGCCCGCATTGGACGAGGCCCATCAGTCACAGTCGGGCAGAGCCCAGTCCATTTCAGGGCCAAAGGCAAGCCTAGGTGCAGCGTGAACACGGATGAGCCCGATTGAGCTGTAGTTCTAGGCTCAATACTTGCCTAACCCCTAAGTCCAGGTGTCACGATCCCAGCATATGAAGGTTCTTAACCTTAACATCCAAGCCATCAAAAATAGATATTTAAGGTAAGGTTAGGTGAGTGGGAAGGGGATCTTCTCCTTGGAATTTGAACCTTAAACAATCCCTGACGATAAGAAAACCAGTCGCCATCACAACTTTGACAGGTTTCAGGAGGGCACCTCTGTGTGGAACTGGAGGTAGGCTTCATAGTGGGGATACCTGAAAGGAACCTGAAGGAGTTTTTTTGGAATAGCTCGTGACTGACTTTGGCATCGGAGTGGGAACGCCGGTGACACCGCCGCCCCCCTCTAATGCTGTTGTTCTATCTTGCAAGACTCAAGGAAGAAATCCAGGATCCTGCTAAGAAAGTACTGTTTGACGTAGGGTGACAAAAATCAGGCAAAACTAGTGGCGCCGTCTATGGGAAGATCTAGAAAACACAAATGATCATAATCCTCAGTGAAAGGATCACCTAGAAGAGTCATGACTCCAAGTGAAGAAGTTTGGTGGCAAAACCTGTATTGTGACTAGGATAAAGAGTGAGATATGAAGGATCAGCTAGAGGCAGGACTAGAGAATAGCGGCGCTGAGCCATCGAAAAGGCAAACCAAGAACAAGCAGCCCATGAGGACAAATACTATTCCTCATCGGGAAGCCATTGTTCCCAGGGAGCCAATAGCTTTGTTGTCGCAGTTACCCACCCGGAGAGGTAGTGACAAGAGGGTAGCACCGCGGTTTGAGAGAACTCTCTTGTCTGATGTGGAGAACTGCTTAGAACAGTTGATAGAACAAATGGCGCAGAATCAAAATGATCAGCAAGTACAACACTCCCAGACACGCAAGAGCCAGGCACCTGTGGATTCTCCACATGATGCAAGTCGAAAGGGGAAATGATGATCGAGCCATGCATGATGGCTTGAGAGATTTCATCCTGTCAATAGCGAGGAATCCACCTCGAATTTTATGTAAGATGCTAGTGGAGGCCCACAAGCATAATTCAGCAGAAGAGATCATTGAATCATGAAGGGGGTCAAGGCAGAAAGATGAGGGTCGAACTGATTCACGGAAGACCAGAGGAACAAAGCTGTGAGCAACAAGAGGAGTAATGATGAAAGAAATCAGGGACCTCGACTCCCCAGAGACAAACCAGGCAGGTTCACAACACTTAACACGACGCATGAGGAGGTATTGATGAAAATTGAAGGAAGCAACATGTTGAAAAAACCCTTCTTGATCAAGACCCCACTTCGATTTTGGAATAGGAAGAGATATTGCAGATACCATAGAGACTATGGTCACGACACTGACAGGTGTGTGGAGTTAAAGGAAGAAATAGAAACTCTTATTCAGAGAGGACACCTGCAGCAATTTGTTGCAGAAGCCACTAATCAGGCAGGATCTTCGAGACAGGAACAAATCAGAGTGGAAGATGCATTTGTGATACTGCTTCGACGAGGAGAGATTAATGGAAGTGTGCAAACTATTGTAGAAGGACCATGCATCGGGGGAGTTTCAACAGGGCAAGAAAAACATATGTGATGGACGCTAGAGGCACGCAGGAACAGCTTGAAGTGAATCTGGTAGCCAGACAGTCCAAAGCATTGCGGGGGGACCCTTTTCTATTAACTTTTGATGATAGAGAAGCCATGAATATTCACCACCCTCATGATGATGCAATAGTGATAATGGAGCAGGTGGTTAACCATATGATATTTCGCATATTAATAGACACAGGAAGTTCGGTTGATATCTTGTATGCCCCAGCCTATGATGCGATGGGGCTGAAAAGAGAGGCACTCAAACAGGTAAGGACTCCTCTCTCGGGTTTCCCAGGTGAATCGGTGTTTCCAAAAGGGTCTATTGAACTCCCTGTCACAGTAGGGAATTCCCCTGACCGATCCACGGTGATGACCAATTTCTTGGTAATGAAGACCCTTTCAACATACAACGCCATAATTGGAAGACCAACCCTGAACGCATTGAAGGCAGCAACCTCAACCTATCACTTGTTGATGAAGTTTCCTACTCTGGAGGGAGGAACTAGATGCGTTCGAGGAGACCAGCACGAATCAAGAAAATGTTACACAACATCCCTGCGTGACAAAAACATTCATATAGAATCACTGGCCATTTTCTTGGTCCCCAGGCAGGAAAATCCCGATCTGCAGCACGAGAGGCTTAACCACCTGATGTGCCTGACGACCTCTGGGTAGGAATGCAATCACTGAACAAGGAATAAACCTCAAAATAAGAAGTCCAGGAAGAAAAAGCATTCCTCCGAGCTGAAATGCTCTGAGCGATCAGGGAACAGTTCCTCCCTCAAGGAGCCCCAAAGTTAAAGATCTCATTCCGAGCAGAAATGCTTCGAGCCAGCTAGGAAAAAACCCTTGAGCGTGCCATGTTCTTACAACATACAAACATCTGAGTGCAAGCAATTTGAGCCGATGATTACTGAAAAATCTAGAACAATGGAAATCATGTCTGAAGAAGACCAGTTTGACACTCAGTCAGAAAGAAGAGAGGACAAGTGGAAGGAAACAATAAAAGGAGAAGCGGTGGAAGACCTGCTAGAAGTACAACTGGACATGGACGACCATGCCAGAACAACCAAGATAGGGAGCCTGATCTCAAACGAGTTCAAAGAAGCGTTGATTGAATTCTTGAAAGAAAATTTAGATGTCCCATGACGACATAACAGGCATTGATCCCGAGATCATAGTTCACAGATTGAATGTCGACGCTGACTTCTGCCCAGTCAGGCAGAAAAGAATGAGCTTCAACCCTGAATGTTACGAAGCAATCAGGATAGAAGTAGAGAAATTACTAAACGTTGGACTCTTTAAGGAGGTGCTCTATCCAGATTGGTTGGCAAATGTGGTTCTCATCAAGAAGAGTAACGACAAATAGAGGGTCTACGTGGACTTTACAGACCTCAACAAAGCCTACCCGAAAGACAGCTTCCCCTTGCCTCGGATCGATCATCTGGTGGACTCCACGGCATGTAATGAATTGTATAGCTTCTGTGATGCATTTTCAAGGTACAATCAGATCAAGATGCACCCGCAGGACCAAGAAAAAACTTCATTCATAAAGGACAGAGGGCTTTACTGCTACAAGTTAATGCCATTTGGGCTTAAGAATGCAGGGGCTACTCACCAAAGGCTAGTTAATAAAATGTTTGCCCAGCAGATAGGAAAAACCTTGGAAGTGTATGTGGACGGCATGTTGGTTAAGAGTGTTAAAGCCTCAAAACACCTAACTGACCTGGACTAGATGTTCTCCATCCTTAGGAAGCATAAAATGATGTTAAACTCGGCCAAGTGCGTCTTTGAGGTATCTTATGGAAAATTCCTTGGGTTCATGGTAAATTAGAGGGGAATTGAAGCTAACCCAGACAAAATCAAGACCATCTTAGAAATGGACTCTCCAGCAAAAATTAAAGATGTTCAAAGACTAACTGGAAAGATAGTGGCCCTGAACCAATACATGTCCAAAGTGACTGACAAATGCCTGCTATTTTTCAAAATCTTGAAGGGACCCAAGAGCTTTACGCCTACAGAAGAGTGCGATGAGGCATTTACTCAACTCAAGCAGTACCTGGGCTCAGCACCGTTGCTGTCCAAGCCGATATTCGGGGAGACACTTTTCCTATACCTGGCAGTTTTAGAGACAACAGTCAGATCTGCCCTCATCCGTGAAGAAGCTTCGGTTTAGTACCCAGTTTATTATGTCAGCAAGGCTATGGTGTCAATTGAGACGAGGTATCCGACCATAGAGAAGCTTGCCCTAGCTTTAGTGGTATCGTCCCAGAAACTCAAACCTTATTTCCAGGCCCATCCCATCACTATTTGAGGCAGGTACTTCAAAAGCCAGAAAATTCAGGAAGGTTAATCAAGTGGTCTACAGAGTTGGGACAATTTGGAATTTCTTACATCTCAAGAACAGCAGTAAAGGCCCAGGCAGTCGCTGACTTCATCGCTGAATTCACTAAGTTAAAAGGGTCGGAGGACCAACCCCTGGATGCCGAGGAAGAAATGGAATGCAAGGACCAAACCACATTCTGGACTTTGCATGTGGATGGCTCATCGAGCGAGCATGGAAGCAGGGCTGGATTCATACTTACAACACTAGGACTTGATTATATTAAACTTGAGTATGCAATCTGAATTGAGTTTAAGGCAACAAATAATGAAGCTGAGTATGAAGCTTCGATTATAGATTTGAGAATGGCAGGATCGGTGGGAGCCAAAAGGCTATAGATTTATAGTGATTCACAGTTAGTGGTCAGGCAGGTAAATTCGGAGTATCAAGCAAGGGAAAGCAGCATGATATCATACCTAGCCAAGGTAAAGAATCTGCTTGAAAAGTTTGAAGAATATTGAATCATTCAGATACCAAGAAAGGAGAATACAAACACATATTTACTTGCAAGGCTTGCCTCAGCATCAGACTCAAAGCTCGCATGAAGTGTACCTTTTGAAATACTCAACGAACCAAGCTACAAGGAGAGGAAGGAGGCAGTTAACCAAGTGGATGATAAATCTGAGTGGATGGATCCAATAACTAGATACCTAGCAGAAGGAATCCTGCCTGAAGACAAGCTGGAGGCTCGACGCTTGAAATACAAAGCCCCATATTATACCTTGATAGACGGAGTACTGTACAAGAGAGGCTTCTCACTCCCCTACCTGAAGTGGTTAGGTGCAGCAAAAGCCGATTATGTCCTGAGAGAAATACATGAAGGGATTTGCGGCAATCACTCAGGTGGCCAATCGCTTGCTACAAAGTAATCTGTCAGGGATATTACTAGCCCACGATGAAGGAGGATGCACGAATTCATGAACAGAAATACGATTCCTACCAGAGGTTTGCCAACGTGCCTAGGAAGTCATCTGAATAGCTCACTTCGATCACAAGCCCCTGGCCCTTCGCCCAGTGGGCAGTCGACCTCATTGGCCCCCTGCCAATGGGTAGGATCCAAACAAAGTACGATATAGTTGCGATTGAGTATTTCAACAAGTGGGTGGAAGCTGAGCCATTATCCACAATAACTGAGGCCAAAACCTCAAATTTCATTTGGAGGTCTATTTTGTGTAGATTTGGAATACCACACACCATTGTAACGAACAACAGCAAGCAGTTCGATAACTAGAACTACAAAGAGATGTGTTCGAATCTTGGAATCAAAGCAGCTTTTACGTCCCCATTTCATTCGCAAGCGAATGGACAAGTTGAGGCTGTCAACAAAGTAATCAAGAACAACCTGAAGGCTAAACTAGATGTGCATAAAGGGGCCTGGGTGGACAAACTCCTGAAAGTCCTGTGGGCATACAAGACCACACCAAGAACTGGAACCGGAGAAACCCCATTCTCTCTAGCATTCGAGGCTAAGGCAATGATACCCGTGGAGATTGGAGAGCCAAGCCCCAGAGTTAGGTACTTTGACCTTGGGAAAAACGATGAGCAATTGTGCTTGAGCCTTGATTTGATTGAAGAAAAGAGGAATATGGCACAAACTAGGACGATGGCCTACAAACCGAGATCAGCAAGGTACTACAACTCCAGAGTAAAGCAGAGATGCTTCAAGCAGGGAGACCTGGTCTTGAGGAAGACGATGCTCAACACTAAAGAGTTTGGGTTTGGAACTCTAGGACCTACCTGGGAAGGCCCATACAAAGTAATTGAAGTATTACGTCCTGGGATGTACAAGCTTGAGGGATTAGATGAAAAGAGACTGACCCACCAGTGGAATGTAGAGCATTTAAAGATTTACTACCAACAGACCAATGTAACGACGTAAAGCATTTGTAAAACTCTTCTATTTTTCAATAAAGCAAATGCTCATTCAGAAAAGAAGTACCTTGCCCCTCAGAGCCCATTGTTGTTTGCTCAAAGCGCCTAACTTGAATTCCAGCTGATAGTTGAGGTCAGGCCCTGGTTCATCCTGAACTAGAGCCAATTGTTGTTTGCTAAAAGGGCCTAACTCGAATTCCAGCCAATAGCTGAAGTCAAGCCCAGGTTCTCCAAAAACAAAAAACTCTCACATGTCTTGAAAGAATACGTCAGAGTTTGTAGGGGATAGCAGTGGGAAAAATAAAGTCATCATCAAACTATGGGAAAGCAAATCCATATAGAAATTGTCTTACATAACAAACAGTTAAAAAAAATGAATCATCCATTTAGAAAGGGCATATGAAAGACAGTAGCATTTGGAGAAAATGTCCTTGCAAGAAAAGCCTACTTAGGAGAGACACCAAAAGCAGAAGCAGGAATGCCAGAATCGGCCTCCTCAATAGGTGCCCAGATCGGGGATACTAGGCCACCAGAAGCAGGAGCTGTATGACCAGGGGGCTAGGACCCGGGTATGGGATCAAAAGGGACAGGCAGGTTTTGAGGGGAAGTAGGTACAAGCCCCAAGGACTTCTCCAGCGCAGAGAGGTCCATGCCAGGGAAGCAGAACTGGGCCTCTTTAATTGCAGCATCCACCCCCGTATCAAATTGCCCATCTGCCTGTGTCACCAGGCTCTAGTAAACTGATGATATCGCGGCAACTTTGTCCTGCTCAAACTTGACCTCGTCCAGGGCTTTTCTGAGTTGAGCCTCAAGATCTTGGTGAGCACGACCCCAGCTCTTCAGCTCCTCGCTCTTCTTCTGAAGCTCCCCCTCCTTCCTCAACAGGATGTACTCAAGCTAAGATGTGCATTTTTTAGCCCCCTCTAATTCCCTCTCCACGTCCTTGAGGCGGGATAGGGATACATCGGCTGCTTGGAGTTTGATCTCCACCAGTTCCTGAATCTTGAAAATAGACAAGAAAGACTGCAGGAAAGCGACGTTTGTCAGGGCTTAGCAAAAAAAAAGGAGAATACTTAGATGAGAACTCACAGAGGCCAGTTGGTGCGATGCCTCCTCAGCCAGGGAGGAAATGGGAGTGTTACTACGCCGATTGCCTTCCAAGGGGCCAACCAGGTAAGAAGGGAGGTGTGCCACTTTGTCTTCGGCCACCCCCGTGGTGGGCTCTTTACCCTTTGACATGTGAAGGACCCCCTTTCCCTTAGAAGATAACTCTTCCCTGGAATGAGACTACGATCTTGTGGCAGGTTCCTTTCCTTTTGAGGAAGTTGGCTTCGAGACAGAAGCCGAACCACAGGGGGTAGAGCCATGTGTCAGCTTCGCTGACTTCAGGACCTCATTAAGGTCAGTTAACTCTCTTGGAAAATGCCCAGGCAGGTTTTTACGAGAACCATTCCTTCCCGACTGACTACTTATAGCTGCAAGAAACCAAGAAACACTAATCAGAAATGCCACGAGACAAAATATATGTAAACATGAGGACCATCACGAGATGCAACCATGTGATCACTCATACCCGAGGATAATCTATTCCCAGAAAGAATGGGCTTGTAGTCCCATCATTGAGACTCCAATCCAGGATTGCATCCACCATGGAACTACTGGCTTCACGAAGCAGAGGAGGGGATGAACTCCACCCGTGATTCTGACCCCCAAACCATCGAGGAATAGACGCCTTAGCCCTAGTTCCCTGGGATCCAAACTCCCAGCAACCACCAACGAAGAACCAGTCCTTCTGCCACCCAGTGATTTCAGGCAGGAATTTGACAAATTTCCTCCATTGAGGATAAACGTAGTACATGGCAGCCTGTCTGGGAACTATTCTAATCTTGAAGAGAGCATGGATCTTAGAAGGGGCAGGTTATAACTGAAAATGCTGGCTCCATAGCATGTAGTAGCAAAACACAGACCTCAAGATGTTGGGTCCTAAATGGAAGGGGGCGAGGTTGATCTCCTTGAGAAGCCTCCGAACAAAGGGGGCTAGAGGTAGTCTAAATCTGCAATCAAAGAACCAACTGCTCAGAGCTACCTCCCCAGGGGGAGGGGAACTGGCGAATTCCCCTTCATTGGGAAGCCTAGCAGTCACGCCTTTAGGCAGGGGAAAATTCTCTAGAAGGCCATCCAGGCCCGATTCTGTCAGGTCGAATCTGGCAAAATCACAGTCCCAGAATTCATCTCTAGACCCGGCTGGCCCCCTCGCGGCTCTAGTGGCCTTAGTGGCTCTGATGGCCTTAATGGAATAACTAGGATGAGGAATTGAAAACCCTGAATGACCTATTGAATCCACAGCCATTGAAGGCACAGCTACTTCTGGCTCAGCTCCCTCTAAGTCAGAAATCTCCACAATCCCAGACCTTGTTGGGGAGAATACCTTGGCAAGTCGTTGGGATTTCCTGTGGACAGAAGGAAGGGGCCTAAGTTCCTGAATGGGTATAGACTGGGGATCATCTGTGGATTGAAAGCTAATAGGGACAGTAGCCAGCTGTAGCAGCGGCTCGCTGCTACTACTGGTGAAAGTATCCGAAATCTGAAGATAATAAAGAGGATTTTCAGGTAGGTAGAAAATTCCCTATCTTAACATTGACACCTAATCACTTGGCTACAGAAGACTAAGATGAAAATATTTAACGCCGTAAGGTTAACACAAAAAGATCAGAAAATGTCTCTGAAACTTGAATAGCTACAACTTCCAACCCGGTAAGGTACAACCTAAGGGGAAACCTACATTGGCAAGTGCCATCAAGGACAAATTATGCAAACGAATATATCTATAAAAAAAGAAAAATATGCATTCATGCGTAGCACACAACCAGCCATTGAGTAAGAAATGTAGTTTACCTTCAAATGTGAAGAAAAAAGGCCTCCTCATAACAGAAATCTCTGGCACAGCGAGTCTTTGATCAGCTAGGCCTTGAAAGGAGGAGAGGAAGGTCAGAGCAGGTTCAGAACGAAGAAAAATAAAAAATAAAAAGAAGGAAGAAAAGGGAACAAACACAAACCTTTACCTGAGAAACGCAGGATTGAAGATTGAAGCAGGGATGAACGAAAACTAATGAAAGGTACCCAGAAAACCCTCGGAGGAACAATGGTGATCAGCGTGCAGGTATTCAAAAATTCAGATTGAAAAGGCAAAAATAGATGGGAAATGAGAGTTTTGAAATCAAATTAGGAAACGGGAAGGAACAGCTTACCCACGTTCGAGTATAGAGGGTAAACCGGGAGTCGAGGTGGTGAAGGGCACATCGACTCTTTCTCTCCCACATCATTGATCATGGGGAATGCAAAAGGCGCCTGACACCACAAACCATGCTGATGTGCCCCAACTGTCGGATCAAATAAACGGATAGGATAGATCAAGCAATTAATGACAGCAAATCATTTAAAATTTAAAAAAAGAAAAAAAAAAAAAAAAGGTCTTCAAAGTGCACACCAAGTCTCTATCCAGGCAATGCACAAGCGAAAATTGAAATTCCTAACAGAGAAATCAAAGGACCTAGGCAGGTTTCCTGTCCCGCAAGAGTGAAGACCACCCAAATTGAAAATTGGGCCAGTCTTAGGGGCTGATGTTATGGGAATTTTTAGGGAATGGGTCGGATAACCTCCTAGGCCCCCTAACACCTTTACAAACCCGCATTGGATGAGACCCATCAGTCACAGACGGGCAGAGCCCAGTCCGTCAGGCAGGACCAAAGGCAAGCCCAGGCGCAGCGTGAACACAGATGAGCCCGATTGAGCTGTAGTTCTAGGCTCAATACTTGCCTTACCCCTGAGTCCAGGTGTCACGATCCCAACGTATGGGGGTTCTTAATCCTAACATCAAAGCCATTGGAAACGTGTATTTATGGTGAGGTTAGGTGAGTGGGAAAGGGATCTTCTCCTTGGAATTTGAACCCTAAACACTCCCTAACGATACGAAAACCAGTCTCCATCATGACTTTGACAGGTTTCAGGAGGGCCCCTCTGTGTGGAACTGGAGGCAGGCTGCATAGTGGGGATACTTGAGAGGAACCTGAAAGAGTTTTCTTAGAATAGCCTGTGACTAACTTTGGCATCGGAGTGGAAATGCCGGTGACACCTCCGACCCCCCTTTAACGCCGTTGTTCTATCTTGCAGGAATCAGGGAAAAAATTTAGGATCCTGCCAGGAAAATACCGTGTGACCTAGGGTGAGGAAAATCAGGCAACAACAATGAGATTTAATAGAAAAGTAGCTAGGATTTTGTGTAAATGATTAATGGAGGCTAAATAGACGAAGATGGAGATGAAAAAAAAAAAATCCTTTCACAAGGTGGTATGACACTGGTATTGAAAGCTAGGGTTGATGGTGGCAAAGGTTTTTTGTGAGTTGGGAAGAAGAAAATAAATTAAAATCAAATAGAAAGGGAGAATGGTAATAGGCGGCAAAGAGAAGAAGAGAAAAGAAGAGAGTTATCTCCAAGACTTTGAAAAAATCGAAGGAATGTAGCATGTTGCATGGAGGTGGCTGGCCATGGGGTATAAATAAGAGTTTTTGGAGCTTGATCAAATATGGAAGGTAGGGTTGAGACATAGGAGAGATAATTTATGTAAAAGTAATTTTGGAATTTTCTTTCAATATTATTGCTTGTATTGGCCTAATTTTAGAAAGAATTAGAGCAATTTTGTCTTCAATTTACCATCGATGCCAAGGTGGTCATATTTGAAAACTTTCATCCATTAATGGATTTACTTGATGATTAAGCAAGATATGTGTGACCTTCTTGAAGTCCACATTCATGCCCTAGCCAAATTCCACTACGCATGGTGCATAAAAAAAATTTCTTCATTTTTTTCCATATGTTGCTTGACTTTGGCCAATTATGGTAATTTTGAGAGTGTACCACACGTGCATTGATGATGTGGGCACACCACTTTTTTTATTTGGATCTTAATGATGTGGCACTTGATGACTTAGCATGAAATGGATTGACCATTTTTTATGGATTTTACAAAAAATATTATTTTCACCTACAAAAGGGAAATCAATAGAAATCAATGAATTTCTTAGTGAAATAAAGACAAAGTAGCAAATAATAAGCTCAAAAGATAGCCTAAAATAAATAAATTTTTAGGCATATCATCCAGCATTTTTAATTGTTCATAAATTTTGATTGTTGAATGATTTCAATTGCAGTAAAATGAAATTAATTCCGATAAAAATATTATATGATGGCAAGTGGACTAAAAATGACCATGGTATTTAGATTCATGAAAATTCTAAGATGCAGGCCATTTACATAAACAAAAGTTCTAACTTATTGATTTAAAGGATAAAGTTTATCAAGCATTAGGTTTGGACCCACAAGAATGTGAGATGAGTATGAATTTTTTCCTTGCGCTTAATGTTCCATATGTTGCACCGTGTTAATGTGGTTATGCTAGACACGTATCAAGCTTCATTGAGATGCTATTAAGAAGTTCACCCATGCACATGTCTCCATTATATGTTGAGATCATTTTTTGGGTGGTAGTCAAACCGTCACTGCAGTTCAAGAGTTTGCACTCGAAACTTTCCATGCAAGATTTTTTTCACATAGTGGAAGCAATCATTTCCCGCTACCACACCCCGCTCAATGCCACAATGACCGAAGTGGAGTGGCATATCCAATTAGGGATATGTTTTCCACCCTATTCACAATTCTAGAAACACAAGTACATGCAACTTAACTGAATAAAGATCATGGGTCAACTTCAATGACAATGACCATGTACATGATGACTTTATTGGAAGGTGGAGTTTGGATGATCTTCCTTACAGTCATGATCATGACAGTGATGATGATCAAGATATTCCATATGGTGCTTCTCTTGAACATGGTGATGTTGTCTCCCGCTAGTGAAGTTTCATATAGAAGTCCTCTCACTAACAGTATGCACGGTGATACTCCAGATTGATTTACCCATGAGGCTGAGGGTGACATATAACCAAATGCTTCTCATGTGACTCCAAACACAGATCCTACAATTCCACCTTCTAAGTTTTCCATCGAGCATAGCTCAAACACTTGAGAAGGACCAAATAAATGAAAGTAAACTAGAGCTTAAAAAGAAATTGAGCTATTATGCAATGAGGACAAATTATGAGCTTAGAGTGAAGAAATCTAAGATGGGCCAGTTTGATGTTGGATGCATCGATAGCAACTGTATGTGGAAACTCCATGTAATGCTAATGTCAAGAACTAAATTCTGGCCGATCAGAGTATATTCTCATCTCACACATAGAATTTTGACATTATGCACCATGATCATTAACTGGCTAGTAGTTCGGTGATTGGAGAAATGTTCGGATTAAAGTTTACTACTATTAACCGTCAATTCAAACCAAAAGATTTAATTGAAGATGTCCATAGGGAGCTTGGGGTGAATAGAGGCCATGATAAAGCTTGAATGGCTAGAGAACGTGCAAAAGCAAGTGTACATGGGACTGTAAAAGAGTCATACGCAAAGCTACCACTATTGTATGCTGTTTTGGAATCAAGCAATCCGGGCTCTATCACCTGTATTAAGACGAACTCATATAATAGATTTAAGTATTACTTTATGGCCATTGGAGCTTCCATTCAAGGGTACCAACATATGCATTCTATGGTGGCCATGGATGGAACATTTTCGAAAAACAAATATGGTGGTATATTGTACATAGGATTGTGTTTGGACTAGAACAAACAAATTTATCTGCTAGCATTTGGCATTGGGTTGAGCAAAAATGATGCATCATATGAGTAGTTTTCTTCAAAATTTAAGACAAAATATGAAGGCGAAATACCCGAAAATCAACCAACAAATTTTGAAGAGTATAAAGAATAATTCTACACCGCTTCTAAAGCTTATCTTACATAGGACTTTGATATGCATATGCGGCGAGTACATTAGCTAAGTACCAAATTCTATTAATATCTAATGGAAACCAATTCCAAAATAAGTGGGCTTGGTTACACTTTGATGGTAATCGGTTTAGTGTCATGACCACCAAAATTGAGGCAAATATGAAGTCCATTCCCATAGATGCAAAAAATGAGCTAATTATTCCACTTCTTTCATGCATAAGAGGAGTTTTGCAAGTAAGGTTTTATGAGAGATGAAACGACGCAATAAACCACACTACTGATGTGACTCTGAATTTGGATATAATTTTGGAAAAGCGTAGACTAGAATCCTCCACTTTCAAAGTCGTTTCGTCTAAGTTATATGTGTTTGAAGTGCATGGTGGCAATCTAATTGGGATAGTGAATTTGAAAATAAAAGAATGCTCATGTTGCTAGTTTACGCTCGATGGATACCTGTGTCTAAATGTTTTCGCTAATTGTAAGAATAGCAAAATTTCTCCATAAAGCATGTGCAGTCCTTTCTACAAGGCAGATGTGCCGCTTATTTAGACTCCATTCATCCACTTTGTGATTAAAATCTATGGCATGCGCCTGCCAAGATCCTTGATAGGGTTTTCCTTCCTCCAAAGTTTCATAAAAGGATAGGAAGGCTGCTGTCTCAATGCGAGGAATGTAATGCAAAGAAAAAAGTGTAGACGATGTAAGCGTACTGGCCATAATAGAAATATATGTACCTTTCATGTTGCACTCGAGAGCACCACCCAAACGCAGCATGGTAATCAAGCTCATGGTGCAAGCATGGAACCAAGAACTAGTGCCCACATATGAGTTTTGTTCACAAGACTTGGTTTTTGTTTAGTTGTTCACTTAATGAACTAATTTTAGTTTAATTTGACATGTTTTACTTAATAGAGTTAATGAAATGTTACCCTCTATCAATTAATAATGTTTATAATAAATATAAAATCTAATAATGAACTATACAATGTGAAATAAAAAAACTATACTATCTAGCATTCTGTCCTAAATGTCTGGTCATATAATTCGATGACATACTTATTCCGCATGCGCAAAATTTCTCCTTGCTCAATATTCAATCATAGTCTTGCCGAATAGTTCTCTATCCATCTCAGATGAACATGCCGTAATCTCCACTGCAAAACAAAATCATATAATGTCACATAAATATTCAATGTAAAACACAAAACATATGAGCTTGTGATTTATCCATGTACTTACATCTGAATTTGTTGGGCTTGTGATTTATCCACACACCTCTATCAGAATGGTTTGTTGAAATCATAGACATCAAGTCGAGTTCTATAAAGATTGAATGCCTTTAGTATGGTCGAGATCATACGTTAGATACATTCAGCATTCTCTAATTGCGCTGCTCATGATGAACTTTGACCATCGAGGTCTTATAACTCTATAGTCTCACTTAGAAGGTCGATCTGTGTTGCAAGCTAGTAGTGCAAATCACTGTTGTTGACTGGGACATTTAACTTCAACACAAAATTGAAAGTTAATTAGCAATTTGAAAACATTTGACACATGGTTTATTTTGAAAAAAGAAGAAGTTAATTAACATACTACATCACTAGCATTCCACAGTCGAGTGTATTCAAGAACAGACCCGACAACATAATTAGGCAATGCCTTAGATACGAGAAGCTCGAGAGCAGTATACAATTGATCCTTGAAGCACATATATATTGTTTGTTGTACAATCCATTATCCACCCATTAACACGTAATTTTAATTTTGGAATAACAAAATTAAATTAATGAGTTAAAGAACTAGAACTTACCTACACAATGCAATCTAATATGCCACAATGCTCTTAAAATAGCTCGAGATTCACATACATCCTCTTCTACATGTGGAACTTGCATCTGTCAGTTTGATGCACAATCAATAACAATACCATAAGAATATGAATATTAACAAATGTATTTGGAATATAAAATTTAATTAGTTACAATTTCAGGTTTACTTACATTTAAAGTTATCCATTTAGCGAATTATAAAATAGGGTCGAAGTAGCTTCTTAACACTATGGTGTACTCGATATCAGCAATTGCATCTGTTGGGGTTATCGAATACTAGTCGTGGAATCAAATAACTTTGTCATATGAAGGCATCGACATAGTACATATTTTTTACTTAGGCAAGTATAGTCGACCGTAAACCTACATGCTCTTTGTAATTTCCATGGGTTTGTATTGGTGCTCCGCCCTACTAACTCTTATTGGCAAGTGGCTTAACTCTTCAACGTCAGGCACAAAAATTATCACGAATGGAAAATGACACAGATATATTTTGTGCTTATTCTTCTTCAAATGATCTACAAACTCTGACTAGTCACTATCATCTTTGATGCCTAGTTTCAGTATGGGTGGAGGCACACTTGAGAAGTCATGATTGTTGACTACTTGTAGCTGCATCGACTCACTCAGCAATGTATGATCCAGATCGATCGGAAAGTTGGATAAACATGCAAAGAGTCCACCACAATCGCATCCTGTGTCGGTGTTTGCTTGATATTTCCTGGTGTCGGTGTATGATTGTGATTGCTCTAGGGACCCTTCAGAGGATCCAATGGCAATGGTGGTGATGGATCCAGTGGTGTAGATGGAGGTGGTGGCAACAGTGTTGGCGGCAGTGATGGGGTGAATAGCGGGCCATTGGCAGAGCATGCGTCTAACCCTGAGACATAAACATGCATATTAAATTAAATAATGCTCAATACATACTTACGATGACAAAAACAACCAATGCAAAAAACAAGTATACCTCATTGTTTAATTTGCCAGCATAGTTGCACACATGCGATAGAGCTCATCCATCCAAGATTGCATCATGTTTATGTGGTCTTCGATATGAAGCTCCTGCGATCTAAGCGAGCATTGATTATGTTAATCTGTTACAAAAAACATCGCAAAAGCTAAGATGAATTAATTAATGAAGTTGCATATTTACATAAAATTATTCAACAAGCACATTAAAAGTAATACTTACAATGGCCACAAGCATCTAGAGTTGGCTCTAAAGTCCAACATCTGTAATCAAATCATGATTAAATACACAAATAGAATGCAAATAATAGAGAAAAACAATTTTTATGAATTTTACTTACAAATTTCAAATGCAGAACTGTTTTTAGCTTCTATAACTTGGGATGCTTCACTACCTTCCAGCCCAAGATACATGCCATAAACTCACCCAACTTCTTTGCAGGAATTTTCTAGTGCGATAATACTATCTTACAACTACACCTTCATTAGACAGATTTTTATTAGACATAATATTAATTAAACAAATTTTTAAAATATGTATGTCAAACAAAAACACTTTAGTTACCTAAAAAAGTCATAGGCAAGCTTGCAATATCAAATGTGCATTATATGTTTTGAGGCCTGGGTGTTGGAGAGATGCTTCAAACCAGCAATTGCCTCTTTATACATGAAGCTCCACCATGGATAGTTGTTGAACCAATTGAAATCTTCAACAACTATCGCAATATGCATTTTGATCTTGGATTTGCGGGGGAGTTCAAGAAGGCCAGAGTTTAGGAAATAGAACAAGGCCACCTTGATTATATTCTGATCATTTCTAAAAGTCGCCTTCTGAAACAACTCTTGGAGTTCCTCTTTATCAATGGCTTTATTCTTCAAGCATGTCGTTTGGAAACTCATCGTCTTAAATTCTTAGATCTCCCTATCCAGGCCATGAATTTTGTTGTGGTATATTTTAGATTAACTCGCAAATGCACAAATCAACAAGTAATAAAGTGGATTTCTTAAAAAGAAAACCGATATTGATCCCATGAAGAATAATGTCTCTAGTTATTGAAATCAAATCAATTGTAAAATTAAACTAACGAAAGTAAAAGAGAGTTTGTTTGATTGAAAGATTGTTGTTGTGTAACCAAGCATGAATTAAAAGCAAAGCAATAATAAAAATTAAAGAAAGGCAGCAAGTAAAATTTCAAGATTTTAAGAAAATAAGGATTATGACTTCACCACTATTACTCCTATTTAGCCCTAATGCATTATAGATTCATAGGTTAATCCCCCTTTGACCATAAGTGACTAGAAGTTGATTCCTCAATGCATTCTAATCTAGCAAGCACAACATATTTAATTATCCCTAATATAAATACGGAAATTTAAGCCCTAAGACATGCAAACTCAATATGTTATTGTCAAAGTTGTCACTAAGGCATGCAATATTCTTATAACCATGTATTTCATTGCATATTCATATTTATATCCCTTATTCCTAAGTCAATATAAATACTAAATCAATCCACCTTTTCATGGAAAGCATTAAGAACTACAATGAAATATTAACCTTAACATGAATCAAACTCAAATATGCATTAAACACTAAATAGTCATAATAGGGTTACATCATAATCCTCATAGAAAAATTAGCTACACATCATCTCTAAATTATCCATCAAATAAATAAGAGATAATAGGAAATACCCTTATTAAAGAAATCAAATCCAAAGTTGATGGCTGCTGGAAATTAGTCATTCAATCTTCTCTTCTTGGCTTCTCCAAACTATGATCCAAGTCACAAGGTTGACTCCTCCAATGGCTGGGCCAAAATTCTCCCTTGTACTAGGCTTTGTGTATCACAATCTTACTATGAAATAACACTTAAAACTGAATATAAAACCAAAAACAAAGCTGTTGTTTTTCCGTGAGAATGGAGAGAAAAGAACAGGGTGTGCGACTAGAGAGGAAAGGGTGTTTCCATGAGTATGGTGTTGTGAATTGTGTGTGAAAAAGTCCAGCCGTGAGGGCTGGTGATGAATGGAGTTTTTCCCTTCAGCAATGCATGGTATTTATAGGGAATGTTTAGGAGAGGTTTAACCAAAAAACCCTTCTAAAACCTAGAGAATATAGGAGATAATATGTAAACTCAATCTCCAACTCCTATCTTCTCTAGTATGGTGTAACACTCCGTCCCGGGAAAATATTAAAAATTTCCAAATTTGACCAAGTTTGACCACAAGTGGGCCTGGGGTTGACTTTTGTGTGTTTATGATTTGGGGCTTGACTGTGGTATCGTTGCGTAGAGCTCGTTGATACGAGTTCGTAGACTAGTAGTACACTCAATTCAGAGCTAAAACTGGGAAGTTGTGGTCATTTTAGTGTAAGGAAAGTTGCACTTTCCTCAAGCTTTGTTTTGATATATAGATTCATATTATTGTTGAGTATATTGAATTTTGCTTAAATTGAGCTAAATATAGATTATTTGTGAAAAATTGATTGTTATTGTGTGATATTCATGACCATTTTTTAAGCAATTAGATTGCTATTGACTAATAGAGATTATCTAAATTTGATTTCCGCATATTTAGAGAAATTACGATTTGTGGGTTCGAATTCCCTCATGTATTCGATTTATCCGCGAGTTCATTTATTTTCTAAATCATTTTGGGAATATATGCTATATTTGATTGAATTTCTATTAAATTGTTTGGATTGAATTTTCCTTGTGCGTTTAAATTTTAATTATTAAATATGTTATATGATGATTTAAATATTTGCACAAATTTGATTTTATGCATATTTGTGATTTTGATGGATTTCATATTTATTTGGAGTAAATATGAAATCTGTGTTTTAATTGGTTGTTTAGCGAATTTTGAAAATGTTCGGATGGTTTTACAATTTTGTGGAAATTGGTGATTTTAAAGAAATTGTGGCTTATGTGGAAATTAAAAAAAAATGTTTGGGGCATTTTCTCATTGTTGAAAGATTTGGTGAAATTTTCCAAAATAAAAGATTTTGAAAAGTTGTTGAATTTATTACAATTTTAAAATAAAAAGGATTTGAGAAAATTTATGAAATCCGATGATGGGTGATCTCGGAGATGATTTTGAGGAGTACCAGACAGTATTGTCTGTTGATTGAGATGTATTGGTTACTATGCATGCTATATTTATTTTATGCCGTTCTCTGCTGCGGACACGTGTCAGGAGAGTGATGATCTGTATCCTGCCACGACGTATTAGGGACTCCGGTCCATCGTGATGAGTTATTCCCCCCTCCCCCGCCTGTGACTCCATCAAGACGCTGAGGGTCACATGGCACACTACTATTATATTATTATATTACTATATGATGACATCCTCTGCTGCGGACACGTGTCGAGAGAGAGACGATGATGATCCTACCACGATTCATTAGGGATGCCGGTCCATCGTGATGAGTTATTCCCCCCTCCCCTGCCGGTGACGCCATCAGGACGCTGAGGGTCACATGGCACAATACTAGAGTGTGGTACCGGTTTTGGTTTTATGTTTATTGATTGAAAATTTTAAACTGATGGTTTTAAATTCATGGGTTGTGGCCCATGATCTTTGATTTTCGGGTTCTGGCTTATGACGTTTGGATTTCGGGTTGCGACCTGCACATTTGGTATTCATGAAAATGTGTTTGACAAACCATTTTAAATAATTACGATTTTCATTTATATTTCTATAGATTTGAAATGTTATTTTATGATTATGTTCAATTACATTTTTGCACCTGGTTTTGTACTGCATGGTTGAGTATGCGTATGTCTAGAATTTTATTTTAAAACTATTGGAGAACTACAGGTAGCTTGATCTCTTTTAATAAGGGTATGTAGGCAGCTCAGATTTCAGGCTGAGTCCAGCTACAACAAATATATATTTGAGATATGGTTACGGTGTGAAATTGTGTGTTGGTAGATTGGTTATGTATAGGAAGGTGTTTCCTTGCAGGTATTGTGGTGTTTGTATTTTGGAAATGTTACAAAAACAAATGAAATGCTGTCGAAAATTTTAATGAAATTTCTAGCAGTACAAATCTGTTAAATCGTTTCAGATTATCTTTATTTTAAAAAATGTTCTAGTTGAATACATGACTGCTTAATGACTTAATTGAAACATTAAGTCATGCAAGCAGGATCTACACAGTTTGGTTCCTATCAATGGCCAGCCACCTTAAGAAGATTAAGGTAAATTGTGTCTCACGTTCACACTAGAGATAAGGAAACATTCCTTATCTCTTTAGGAATCTAATTAATATGCAACTCTAATTCCCTTTAGTCTAGATATTATTCCAATTAATATAATTAGAATAATGTGACCTTCAATATGGCATCTGATGTGGAAAATTTCGTACACATAGCCAAAGTGTGATGACATGGCAGTCAAATCATCAAAAGCATCAAAGTAAGCCAAATTACTTTCCTTTTATATCTTCCTTGACCGCCAGGAAAATTCCAATTACCTTTTGGATGACCAAATGGACTCCAAATTCATTGATTCTGGTTTCAAAAGTCAGGTCTATGTCTTATATTTCCATTAATATATTGTTTTCACAATTTGGACACCGGTAAGACACTCAAATTCTAATTTTCCCGAGATGGTGTAAATCTACTGTAACTGTAGGAAATATTGATTTTGTAAATCAAACTGGCACTGATTGGCAGAACCATTTGCAAATAAAATTTTCAGCATCAAAGCCTAGTGAATAAGGAATCATTTTCAACTATAATCGTACAAAACCTCAAAGTGTGGCTCCAAATATGATTTTTTCAGTAAAGGTTGCGTAGAAATACAGTAATTCTAGCATTTATCTTTCTTTTACTGAATATAGAAAAAATACTGTAATTAAGTATTTTTCATCAACAATTAATCATAAACTAGCTTAAATTCAATATAAAATGTGGCATAAAAACATTAACATTTTATGCCTATCAAATTTCTCGATTGAACTTCAACCCCATCATCAGTGCAAATTCTATGTCCATGAAATGCGCACCAGTATTTTTGAGGTTGAACTCCAAGACATCGTTGCAGTCGTACTCCATTGTTTTCAACCCAATAAGCTGAAGATGGTGTCTTTGGTGCATGAGCTCTTTCATATTGAGGAAATGGTTGAAGCACATCTTAAAGAACTCTTGCAGCTGGCAAAAAGTTAACTTCCTCTTGACTAACTGTATGATGACTTGATTGACTCAATGGCTTTGAACGGATTCTTGTATGATGAAAAATTCAATTCAGTGGATGATCATTGGTGACTAAGCCTATGACATAAATATTTCTGTCAAAACAAACTTTGTTAAAAAAAAAAAAAAAAAACACTCTAGGTCTTCTTGTGCATGAGTGGGGCACAAAACAGAAAAAACATATGTTTATGTCATATACCCCTTCCATGGAAAAACACACCGCTCATGGTATAAGAGATAATTGTATCCACAGATGGAGTCCATGACTAAAATGCACCTTGCCTATGGAAAAACACAATGCCTATGGTTGTGCGGTGTATTGTTCCATAAGTGTGGCCCATGATAGAAACAACATTTTTTTCTATTCCACCGCTCGTAGAAGAACACACAGCCCAAAGTAAAGGTTGTATACTATTCCATGAGCAATGTACATGATAAAATTTAGCCCCCTATAGTACAACATACTGCCCCAACTATGGGCAATATGCTACTTCATGGGCCGAGCACAAAACAGAAGCAATATGTTGTTTCTGTTTTACGCCCTATCGATGGAACAACACACTGCCCATAGTAAGGCCAGTGTATTATTCTATGGGGGTGCATTTTATCATGTACACCACCAGTGGAACAATACACTACATTTATTTTGAGCAGTGTGTTGTTACACAAACGTTGTATATGACAAAAACACATGTTGTTTTTGTCTTGGGACCCCATCCATGGAACAACACACTGCCCATACACTATCTTAGTCATGGACTCTAATCATAGGTACACACACCGCCTATACCATGGGCAATGTTTTTTGCCACCGACAGAGTACATGACAGAAACACCCATGGAACAACACACCGCCCATACATTATCTACGAAGCCTTTATTTAAACATGTTGCCCTTTTAAGGGTGAGGTGCAGTTTAAAAAAAAAAAAACTTTATCAGTGGGGTAGTTAACCAAATTGAAAAATCTTATGCCCATGGGGCCAATTTTGTAGCTAATTCCTCAGCTAAGAGTTTGAAACATCAAAAATATAACAAAATTTCAAAAAATTACCATAGATTTGTTGGAATTTGATGTCCCACTTGACGACGAGGTGTGCTAGGTGGGCTCATGCCTTGCTGAAGTTAATGGAAATTCTTCAATAACATCTACAAAATTAGCAGCGAGTCTCTTCTTTTAGGATGGTTTCTTCTCGGTGGGTCTTGCCAGATGAGTGGATTTGGCCATTAATTTTGGCCAGGTGATTTTCTTTGCCATGACTTTTGCCGACGACATCGGCGTTGACACTTTCTTTGTTGTGATGTTTGTATTGTCTCTTTAATATGGTCGCCAAACCTAGGCCATTAATTCTAGTGAGAGAGGAGAGGAGAGGACCAAAGAGAAGTAATAGGGAAGGTGAATGGGGAAGCAATTATGAGTATCGTGGGAGAAAAGAGAGAAGGAAGAGAAATCGTGGGACATGATGGAGAATAAAGATGAATATTCGTTTTAAAAAAAAAAATAAGGGGTAAAATGAGTTGTTTAGGTGAAAGACTAATGAGGTGGTGAAAATGAATCATTAAAAAAATCAGTGCACTTATTTCATTAATTAGACCCAATAATGGGCATCTGTACAACTTTCCCAACATTGTCAATTCAACTACATATAAGGCCTATTTAATTTCGACTAAGTGATCATAACTGGGCTTCTAGATATTGATCATCATATAGGCTCTATATAGAAATATATCCATATATATAGTTGTTTTTATTTTTTTAAATGTCCACTTTTGGAACTAATTAATGATCCATGTACCTTTGTGAAAATAAAGAAAAATGGTCACCCTTAATTTTTGTTTTGTTTACCTTTGTCTTTATAACATAATCTCTCTTATCCTTACTAACATATACCCTCTTTATTTATCTTTCTCTTTCTTTCCCACTCCCTCTTTTATTTTCTCTTTCTCCATCCATTCAATGGAGCTTCTCCAAAATTTTGTCTTTACCCCTAAACATTATTTTCTAGGAAAGTGTAAAGACATTAAAATTCAAAATAGACAATTTTGAAAATTGTTATCATTTGCTCATTAACTACTAAAAAAAAACTTTGTTTTACTTTTTTGTAAAAATTAGAATAGGAATAAATTTATTATCCAACTTTTTATGCAAGCAATATCAGCTCAAAAATGAAATATATATATATATATAAATTAGAGACTGCAAAACTACCATGCCTCCATCAAGGCAGAAACCCCGAAAATGGGGCCAGGTGACACAAAAATAAATAAAGATAGGGTCGGTGACACAATTAGGGATTTTTACTAGGGTTGGGCATTTTTTTTATAGGCAGTTTGGGGAGAAGAATATTTTGCTTTTCCTTTTTCTCTCATCCAATACTTATGCAACTACTACCTACATGTTGGTTATCCATGTTCTATCAATCTTTATCTTTGGTTTTCTTTCTTTTCAATGTTGGCATGATGGATTATGAATACCCAGATGAGAAGTACTTATTTGAAACTACTATAAAAGGGTTCAAAACTATATTAAGAGAATCAGATCCCAAAAAATATTTTATTTTATTTTACTTTCTCAGTGTGCATTTATTTGTGTGCTATGTGGTTTTGTCCATGTTATACACGGTGTTGGGAAAATGGATCTGTTTTAGTTTTATGGTTCTAGCTGTGTTTGGTTCTGCAAACAAGAGAAAGAGAGAGAGAGAGAGAGAGAGAGAAATAGAAGTAGGAAGTAAAATGAAAGAGAGAAGGAAGGTATTTTGGGAAAGAAAATGTAGTAAAAGATAGAAGGTAAGCATATGTCTTTATTTTCAGAAGGTATCTTCAATCATTAATTGGTAACACACATGGACATCCTTACAAAAAATCCTATCTTTTAAGGTTTTTTAGGCATTATTCCTTTTTAGGCCAAATGATAAGAAAAAAATGTCCACCCTTTGAAAAAAATTTAAATTTTGGCATGGATAAGTTCTATTACCCAACCTCTTTCCCAAAATTTTCTTATCTTCAACATTGGTATACCATCATTTTTCCTAATCAATCCCCAATTCTAGTTTTGCTACCATTTATAGTTTGCTTTGTAGTTAGCAATCTCAAATGTCACCTGGTTAAAATACATTGAAAAGTATTTCATTTTGGCAGCATTTTCAAGCTTGTTTGAGCTATTAGTAACATCAAACTCAACTCCAAGATCTACCAAAGTAATTTTCTTTTTCTTTGTTATATGGTGTTAAAGTCGTATATATTAATGTATGCATCTTGTTTGTATATTCTGAACTTACTTGAATTAAGAAAAAATAAAAAAAATAAAAAAATCATGGTTTGTCCAAGATTGAAGATGACAAGACAAGACCCTAACCTCTAGTCACAGCATGTAGTCGGGGTAAGAAATTGGAGTTAGGGTAAGAAATAAATCCCCTGTTCCAACCTCTAGTCAGATAACCCAACTTGATACAACTGGGTATTTGACATAAAGACCATGTATCGCTGTTAAATTCCCTGACTTTTCAAGATAAGGTTTTTTATTAGAGTTCGAGGTAATTTAATCATATTATGAGAAATAATGTCCCGATCCCGAGTCAGATACCTCGACTTGATACAAATGGGTATTTGACAGAGATACCATGACAATCTGTCAAATACACTGATTGCATCATGTCGGGATGCCCGACTATAGGTTTGGGTACTTCATCATAGAAAACCAAAAACCTACCTTGACTAGTAATCAAATGCATGTTTATTTGTTTTATTGTACATCATTTCTAAATTTTGAAATGTTTCAACTATGCTAAAATGGACCTGATTCTCATATAAATTTTCATATGATGAAAAATGGATTAAAAATGAAAAAAATGTATAACTACATGATCTATATTTGTCAATGTGTCCTTGCACTATTGATATGGATGTAGCAATCTGTAATAGCATGCAGATAAAAAAAACACCCATATATACAGGTCTCCCCTATTTGTTGACATAGTTCTTCGTAAGCCACAATTTAAGATTATGCATGGTGCAACAACTATACATGAAACATTTTCTTCTGGTAGTGGTAGAAACCAAATTTAGTTCTTAGATCCAACTCCAGGAAATAATAGTGAAGTCTACACTCCAACAATGGAAGTGTCAGCCGCCCTAATTCCAATTCTAAAAACCTAAGCGAGAGAAACACAAGTGTTAGAAAATCCAAGTTCCAGAAACTCAATTGAATGAAGATCTAGGGAACATTTTTGAAAATGAACTTTTACATAATGACTTCATTAGACGGTGCATTTTAGATGATATGGCTAGAAATTCTTATCATAACAATTCTTATGATGATGATGTTCCATATGGTAATGGTATCATAATAGCCCAAACCAAGTTATCTCTATAACTGCTAATTACAATATTTTCAGTACAATCTGTTAATATAGCAAAATTTTCTTGTAAAAATTTAAGAAAGGATCAATTTCCATTATAAGGCTAGTAAAAGACACCCCTAACCAATTATCCACCCAGAATTGCACCTTAGAATGTCTACGTGCAACCAATCAAGAATCACATAAAAGAATGGCCTGATGCTCTTTAATAACAAACAGAATTGAAAAAAAGGCATAAAAAACTTATCCATCTTACCATAACACCGAGCACACTAAAAGCAAAAAGATAAAGACAGAAAAGTATTTCCAGGTGAGCTTGCTCAAGAGGGCCTTGCTAAATGAAACCGATTTTTTAATTCCAATACATCAATCCTTCATCGCCAAACAACATTTGGACCAAGAACCAATAAGAAGTTTCCTGTGAGAAATATTACTAGTCCATAAAAAGTTTCAACTAGCAGTATTTAAATACTTCAACAACCCCACAGACCATTTATAGACCATAAAAATATGTACAAACATCAAAGTAATCACACTAATAATCAAACAAATTCAACCGGTAAAAGATAAAGTACTACCTTTCCAAGTACTTTAGATAAAGTTCGATTAGAAATCGATTTGAGAGCAATAGTATGGGACTTCCTTTTAAAAAGAAAAACCCTAAGATACATAAAAGGAAGATCCCTTTAGCACATATTAGTGATACCAAAGAGCTATAATGTATGAGGATGAAATGCCAAACCCTAACAAAATTTGAAACTTTTCCTAGTTCACATGTTGTTTTAAAGAATTTTCACACAAAGAGAAAACATCATTTTCCAAAAATAAAAATATTTTTGGAAGTACCTCGACAAAATAACAAGACATCATCAATGTATAGGAGATGGGTTCACGTAGCACAATCTCTCGGTGAAGATATAGGAAGAAGTTTACTTGGAGCTACCAAGCTAGACAAATAACAACTTAAGACATTTTCATTGAAAAAGTTTCCATGTGCTTCTTTCATTCATAAGTATTATATTTCTCTACAAAACATGTAATCTTTCTCTATATATATCATAGTTTTATTAGTTTGAAAGATAGAAAAAAAAAATTTATTTATTTATTTATTATTACAATACATGTGCATTGAAGATATAGTGTCCATAAAATTTGTTCGTTAATTCTGAGAATTTGAAGTGCTGCTATTCTAACGTGGAATCTATTGTATCCTACAATGTTAGAGAATAGAATTGTCATAAGTTAATCTATCATAGTGTTTTTATGTGTATCAGTTAGTAAGGTTGATAGGTAGAGTGCCTATCTTTTGTTGATTAAAGCTCTTGCTTTGCTATATTATGAACAATGGTTTTCACTCAATAATATTAAGCATTCTTGCACATTATTCTATCATCTTTACATGATATTATCATAAGTCTCACTCTAAAGAGGGTTTTTCTTCTCTTCTTTTTTTTCCCTTACCCCTCATTCCCTTTTCTTATTTTCAAATGGCTAAATTTTATTGTCATTACTCTCTTAGTGTAACTACAACAACCAAAGTTCAACAATATGATTTTGTAAACCTTGTCTTCATCAGTGTTGCTACTTAAGCACCAATTCGCATAACTACTGTAACTTACTCAAATGGAAAGCTCAATGGATGCTTTCCTCTATAGGTATGCTCTCATCGTATTTGTGGATTGATCTCTTGTATGTCTATCTTAATCATCCACTTAAGCATATATGTATTGGACTCAGCAAGATCAACTCTTGTTTGGATCACTGCTTGTGTCATTATCACCTATGTCAAGCCTTCAAGTCTTGCATCATTAGGCTTCGAGAAAAACTATGAGCTTGCTTTACTCAATGAACCACTAAAAGATGAAGAAGTAACTATATATGTTCTCAAGTGATTAAGTTTTGACTTCAATGAAATTTCTACACTCATGGGATTAAGTTCTGACCTCAATAAAAATTTCCAGCCTTTCGGTTGAAAGGTACTGAGATTTCCTTCGAAGGCTTCCATGAAAGATTCCTCAAGTATGAAACTTATCTGAAAAGACATGATTCCGCTACTAACTAATGACTCCTCTCTCATGGCACATGTTGCAAACCAAGCTTTTAATTATAACCGGTCAAACTATAAGAAACAAGGTAAAAGGAACTTTTAACCCTCAACTCCTTTCAACTCTCAAAAACAAGGTACCGTGGAAAATTTCAATTTTGTGACCAAACTAGTCACACTGCTAGTTCTGTCCATAGTTGAAGCAACAATGAACATATACTCCTAGACAAGGTTTCCTACTTGCTCCAAAATCAAACCCACAAATGATGCAATGTGTGTACATAATTGTTTATCATCAAGTGCAGGATGAAAATCATCTTAAGGCCAAAGAATCAAATTATTGTTTCGCCGATAAATGATTTTTATTTAAATCCACTTCTTATTTGTTATTATTGTTTATATGGTTTTTGGAAATAAGTATTTATTTTGCAATAGATTCTATTCATTTATTACAGAAACTACATGGCCATTGGTGCCAAAAAAAAAAAACGTAAATAATGTCTCGTTTTGAAATTGATGACCTTCTCTCCCTTTATTTCCTTTGAAATTCCACAATCTCTCCAATGAAATAACCAAGTAGGAATCTTGGTGAGCTTAGCTGAGAAGATGGTGGGCAAGAAGAATGTGGAAAAATACATGGGTGAATATCCCCAAAAGGCAATGGCAAAGGCAACAAAGTAAGAAAGATTAGAACTTAGGATCATTTTCTAACCAAATAATGGTCTCACCATTAAGCTACCATCTACATTTTGTATCACGTCTCAATCTAACATTAAACACTACATAGCTCACTGTATATACTATTTGATAATATGGCTGGTTTTTAGTTTTAGTTTTTTTTAATTTTTTCGTACTTCATTGTGTGTAATTTGTTTATGTCAAGTATTAGTTAGTGGTAGTTATTAGGGGTATGCAAAAAAAACCAATTAACTGACTAAACTGACTATTCCAATCTAATCCAACTAGTTTGGATTGATTATTTTATAGTAATTTGATTTGATTGTTTCAAAAATTCAAAATCGATAATTAGATCGATTTGTATCGGTTTCAAAAGAAAAAAAAAATCTAGTAAAACCGATCCAAACCAAATCAATCAAAATATAAATGATTTAAAAAAAAAATTATTATATTTATCTATTTTATTTAATATTTACAATGGTGTGCATTATTTAGTTAAAAGAAGTTATAATTGATAATTTATTCTAACTAATTTTTTTTTTTATCTTATTCTAAAAATAATATATTTATTTTCAAAATGCTAAGAGATTTTAATTAAATTTTGGTTATTTTCCATAAGTAAATAAAAAAATCTAAATCTAAAGTTTCAAATTCCTGGTATCTAAAATTCTAAAACCCTAAAATATGCAAGTCCAAATCCAAACCTAAACCAAAACTGATCATCCATCCAATCCAAAACACTATTGAATTGGATTTAATGTTAAAATCAGTTTGGATTGGATTGAAAATATAAAGCCGATTACTAATTAGTTCTGAAAATTATTACTAAAATATGTTAGTTTCGAACCATTGAACACCCCTAATAGTTATAGATAGTTAAGCATTCAAGTTTACTATAAAGTTAAGGATGGAAAAAAAAAAATAGATAAACACCAAGTTGAAAATAACTTGAAATTGTGTTGGCTTTTTTTTTTTTTTGTGCTTTTTTTAAAATCTTTTTATTATTATTTTCCATCAAGTTTATAGTTGTTTAAGATTCTAGCAAACTATAACTAACACTTAACATAAGCAAATTACATATAATTAAATAGAGAAAAAAAAACGGAAAGTCTAAAGCTAACCATGTTACAAGATAAACCTTAATAAATAAATTTTTTTATTTAGTATATTTAATTTTATTTTTTTGTTTGGCTTTAGGTCTTGTTTGATTTTACGAAAGTTTATGAGAATCTAAAATTTTTAGGCAAGTGCAATTTCTAGGTGATTAGTAGGTCATTTTTTATGAGTGAAAAATTGAGAATCCATTAAGAATTGTTCTTAACATTTGAAAGGAGCTAGGTAGTTCCCTTAAAACAAAATATATCGGTATACTTTATATTTATATTAAAATAAATGTTTTTAAAAACGAAATATTTTGTAATTAATATTTTTTATGGTGGACCCCGGCTGAAAGGAAGAAAAAAAATTGGGGAAGGACGAGGTACAAAGAAGCCACTCCGGTGCCGTGCACCTTCCATTCCTACTTTGGACAATAGTTTTACATATTTTTATTGACGATCTTACTTTTATTTCTAATACATATAAATTTATAATTATTTTTTAAATCATGCACGGTCCTATTAATATCTAAATACTAGGAATAAAACTGACTTTATGGAAGTTAAATTTTTATGAATAACTTAAAATGAGGCCTCAGACTCTATTTCACTAGAAATCATGTAAATTTAACTGAAATGTTAAAATTTATTTTTTGATATTAAAGATTGATAGATTTGTATCGAATTATTGTCGAAAAAAAAATAGTGAATTTTACATTGGACTATTCCTGCAAGAACAACAGAAATGTTAAAAAGAAATGTTAAATTTAAGTTTTATGATAGAGTTACAAATATTTTCAACTTCATTCAAAATACACTTACATGCATACCAATTTGTCCAACAAAGGTTTAGAATTCAAATACCCCAATCCTGGTATATATAATTGTTGGTGTAAAACTCAACAATCAGTCATCTCAAGTGTGCGGGCGTGCCACTTCGAACCTATGACAGTCCAAAGAAATAAATAAAATGTGCCCCAATTAATATCAAACTTAAATCAAACGATTATATTAATTATTGAGAACAAAAATAATTAAAGGTTACAGATTGCGTTTCAGATCAAAAGACTTTTAATTAAAATTTTCAACTAAAACACTTAACTACTCGAAGTAAATTCTAACGAGAATAAACTAAGTAATCTATGTTTTCTGGTGTGTGTTAATATTTATACACGTATATATATTATATGTTTGTGTGTGTATTAGAATTACTTATCTCTATTTGCATGTGAAAATAGTGAGCAGCTAGCCTGCTTACTTTTTTTTTTATTTAGACCATATATTTGGATTATGTTTCTTAACCTAGTCATTTTTAATTTTTTGTTTTTGTTTTTTATTATTTTCTTATAAAATAAAGAACGTAAAAAAATGCATTTGATTAACGTTTTACGTTTTTCTTTTTTTCTTTTACAAAATGTTTTTCAAATTTACATACAAAATAAGACCATGTGACAGGTCGATGCACTTTTAGAGATCCAGTGACGATCACATCCTCACACTACAAGAGAAAGGATGATAATACAACGATCGTCAAATTACCATTTACGACGAATTTAAACGTTAATGTCGTATTAAATATCAAAGACAAAGCAATTTGAACTAATATATAATTATTAAGTATTTTTTACATAACTACGACGTGCAAATTATAAAACGTTGACTTCAAATTAAGAAAATACGACGCACAAGCATGACGTGGCAACTTAAGATGACGTTTTTCAACCGTCGTGTAAAACACATTAAATAAGATGGTCAAGACCGTCGTATATAAAGGAATGACACCGTTTAAGACTCCAAAAACGACAAACAATGTGCGTTGTGGATAACATTCAATGACGAAGCACAATGTGTGTCATCTAAAACCTATAACAAGAATTAATGATGCACATTAAACACTTTACACGATGCACAATATGCATCGTGGATAACATTCAAGATGCGTCTAAAACCTCCCTATAAAAATGCAAAAAAAAAATTAAAAAAATAAATATTATAGACGACGCACAATGTGCCTCGCTATTTACCAGTTTATATATATACAACACTTTTCCCAAACAAAACGCATCAACAATTCATCAAAGTTTACACGAAGAGAATCGAAAACTTATAAAGTTTACAATTTATCAAACCCCATCAACGTACAATGTGTGATTTTGGTTTGGGGACAGAGGACAGAAAACTTGCAGCGGTAGCGAGACAGTAGACTTGTGTGGCGAAGGAGGTGACAGAGGAGTGACCACCAATGGCGGTGCCTAAGGTGACAAAGTCGGTGGTGGAGGAGTTGCTGATGGCTTCGCAGGAGGGTGAGGAGTCAGCTTTGGTGTTGCATGAGGTTGCGGAGAAGCTCTCGATGGAAATGGAGATTTCAATGCTGATGGGGTTGGCAATGGTGGAAGTTCCGAAGAAGACGAAGGAGAAGGAGGAGTGACAATGGGCGGAGGTAGAGGTGGAGCAGCGGCCGCTGGAAGAAGTGTAATCACCCTTCGCAATGCGTACTCCTTTCCAATGGCGTCGCTTGGGGGAAGTTATAACCTAATGCTAACAAGTACCAAGCTGTTTCCTCTCTCTTTTGATGTCTTTTTTTTATTATTTTATTTTATTTTATTTCAGAATACTTGCAAGGGGAGGAAGCAATCCAGGACCTAGTTCACGACTTGAGGTTTGAAACTGCAACAAGAAAGGTCAAGGCAACTCCTAATGGAGAGTTTCTAATTGCATCAGATGCTTCAAAACTTACACTTTATTTCTTATATTTTTAATATTTCATATGATTTGGTGATCTTGATTACTTTAAAGTAAAGGAAGGATGCAGAATCAGAGAAGGATGTGTAGAAACTAATAAATATAAGTTTTTGTCCGACCATGATTTATCAATGTTGAAATGCAGGTATATACCCACCACAAGTCAAAGTATATGAGCTAAGGCAACTGGCACTGAAATTTGAAAGGCATTTGGGTTCGAAGATAATTGATTTTCAAGTTGTTTACATGCTTTTTCCGTACTGTTGATATGCCACTTTAGTGTTTATTCATGTTTTAAGTTTTGTTAAGTGAGAATGTCTTCTTAATACTGCAATCTTACCCTTTTGAAATTAATTTCAATATCATGCTCACCCCCGTCAATCTAACTGCAATGCCCACATCCTTCAGCGATACATTCAAGCTCAACCGTCGGTCGCCAAAACCACAGTGCCCACATCCTTAAAGAATACAATGAACACATGAATATTAAAAAAAATAAATAAATAAATATTATAAACGATGCACATTGTGGGTCGTCATTTAATAGTATAGACGACGCACATTGTGCGCCGTGTTTGATGCAAATTACAATGCATTTTGTCCGTCATGCAACCACTAAAGACGACGCACATTTTGCCATGTCAGACTTTACCACGATGCATTTTGCCCATCATATTATTATCCATGTAGATCTTATGTATCTTGGCTTTAAGACGACGCATAAAAATAGTCGTATTTGATGCTAAAGATGACAGTTTTTGGTCGTCGTTAATTCTTAAGACTTTTTACGATAATGCTTCATATGACGATTTTGAACCATCGTCTAAAGCCTTCTAGACGACGTTTTATGTGCGTCGTGGAAATGATATTTTTTTGTCATGTCAAATGGTATCTCGGCAAACCTCTTCAGCTCTTGGCTTAGGGCAGAACACAACAACAACTTTCTTTTCGTTAACACAGCAGATCTGGAGGATAGAAGGTGGATGGGGGAAGAAAGGTATATTGTCGTTGGCCACTTGGCGCAGGTCTCAAAGAAAGGATGTCAGAGGCAGAGAATGATCAAAGCTCTTAGGTCTGTGAGGAGATATAGAAATACACAAATCAGGTATTTCGTAATGCAAAAGAAATGTGTATTGAGCTTAACTCTCTGGAATTAACACTAAAAATGCAAGAATTGGAAAACCCAGCTCTTCTTCAATTGATGGTTCTTGAGAGATTCAGAGATTTGGACTATGATGTTGATCAGCTGGCTTATTAGGCATCTAAAATAATTACGAAGATTGCTTGTAATAAATACTAGGGCAGCATAAAAGAATTGTATGGGCTTAGCCTAGACTTTCTAGCTAATATTATTCTGGGAAGACAAGCCTCGGAGAGATAAAAGTATTTTGGAGAGCAACCAACATATTGAACATAAATGGGCTGCTTTGGTAGAACTTGAGGAGAGGCCCAAGCGCTGGGTAGATATGATGGAGTGAGATAAGGCCCACAACATTAATAATAATGGAAAATTTGTACAGATACTCATGATTTGGGCCAATTAATAAAAACTATCCACCTTTTTTTCTAATGGTTTATGTCCACTATGTCATCATTATAGATGTGAACTACCCAATTTACCTTGTGTTTAGAAAACTTAAAAAATTGAAAAATTCCTTTTCCCTCTCCCCACGTTTTCTCGCTCCCCTCCCACGAACAACCATGCCCTTTTCTATTCTCAACTTCAGTTTCAGTCATCCGACTAATGGTAAAGGTTAATCTACCATCTGGAAAAAAAAATTGTGGCAGCAAAATCACTAGTGAATGTCGCCGTGAAGAAAAAATTAACATATCAATGAAGATTGATACATGTATATCATAATCATATGGACATGGCGTAACATATGGAACATTTAGCATGAATAAAAACTTCATGCTCAGTCACTTTCCCGTGGATCCAACCCTAATGTTTTACAAACTCCATCCTTCTAATTGGGAAGGTTAGAACTCTTGTTTATTTAGATAGCTTCCATCATAAAATTTTCATGGATCCAAACACTATGGTCATTTGTAGTCCACTTGCAATCGTATGATATTTGTATCAGAGCTACGTCCATTTTACTGCAATTGAAAACATTCAACAATCAAAACTTATTACAAATGCTAGACAAAAAAAAAAAAAATATTCAACCCGCCTTTCAAAAACAGGCTATGTAATTTGGGGGAACAGGTGGGGACATGGGCCAAATCAAAATGCTAAATCTACCTGTAAAATATAAACACCGATCATAATTTAAACACCTCGCCCAAATGAACATACTGCCCATAAAAATTGTACACAGTGCTTTGTTTGGTCGAGAGGGATTGTCTTCAACCTCATATTAACATGGTTTTTTTCACTTTCTTAAAGTTTTTTTGGAACATTTTTTTGTTCCGAAAAAACTTCAAAATACACATAAAAAATGCACACATTAAATATATATAAAGTTACCATATTAGAACAAACGAGATAAAACGTACATTGGTATATCTTTGAAATGAGTTTGGGGTTGCAAATTGCCAACGAACCTTCAAATGGGGAACCAATATATGTATTTTGGAGCACATTTTGAAACTGAGCATGTTTCAAAGTTGAAAATACAGAGTAAATATAGAGAGCACAGATCGGGGTGACATAAATTTGCAACAAAATAAGCTAATAAGTGTGAGTTTAGCGAATGGGTTGGTTGATAGGCATAGGAAGGTATAGTTATTAAAGTGGGGAATGACATTAAAGTGTTTTAAAATGGAATTTTTAAGGGGGGATTGTCAACATGGTGTGCAGAAACCATTAAAAAAAAGGTGGACTTTTTCTTAAAGATTTTATGGATCAAATGGGAGGAATTGACTTGGGGTTTTATGGTGGCCGATTTACATGGGATAAAAAACAAGGAGTTGTTGTAGCAAGAGGACAACTAGATAAATCCATAGCCAATAGAGATTCGATTGACAAATTCCCAACAACTTTGGTCTGTCATCTTAATACAGAGGAATCAGATCATGCCTTATTCTCTTGAAGACGGTGGTGAAAAACAAAATTAAACAGTCGTTTAGATTCTTTCAAGCCTGGACAACAAATCGAACTAGTAGTGCGATAGTTAATATAGCATGAAATATGGAAAGGACCTATGGGATGCATTGTCACAAATTCGATTGAAGTTTGTAGAACACTACTAAGGCCTTGAAGAAGTGGAATATGGGCTTTTTTAACTACACCCATGTTAAAATCAAAGAATTGAAGAAAGAGCTGGAGACATTACAATGCGATAATTCAGATAAGGCTAAGCAACGGGTTCTATTGGAGGAGCTAAGAGTTCAACAAAACATACATCAATCTAGGAAGAACCAAAAATCCTAGGAACTCTGGTTGAAAAAAGGAGACCGTAATTCAAAGTTTTTTTCATACTAGTACTTTAATGAAAAGGAACATGAATCGAATAGAACGTATTCAGACAGATGATTCGTGGCTAGTTGAGGAAGGAGATATAGCATACTCCTTCATTTCAAACTTTGAGGGGGTATTTCAATCTAGTCTCCCAATTTTATCATAGGAGATTTCCAGTCAACTAACTGCTTGTGTCACAGATCAAGCGAATAGCGAGCTTATCAGGATTCCTAATGTAAAGGAGATCAAAAATTGTATTTGGATTTTTACATCCTTTAAATAGCCCAGGACCGCAGGGTTATCCTAGAATTTTCTTCCACCATCACTAGGACACAGTAAAAGAGAAATCATGTAACTTTGTGCTAAAATGCTTTCGACTTAAAAAGATCCCGATGAGTGCTAACCGGACTCTCTTAGTGTTAATTTCCAATAAAGACCATCTTTTAACTTTAATCATTTTTTGGCCCATAAGCTTGTGCACCTTATCTTTTCAAAATATATAATAAAAAATAAAATAAAAACATTGAATTTTTATTTCTTTTTTAGTTTTCTTTCATTTTTTTGGTTGCATTTCTTTCTTTTTGATCTTTATTTTTTTATTGAGTAGAGCAGCATATGCAGTAGTTATGGTGTAGTAGTAGATATATATATATATATAATATCTATTTTTTATCATATTTTATGATATGGAATTGTACAGAATTTATTATTAGTCACAAAAGCGTTATTAATAATTAGTGGTTTGGATAGATTCAGAGATTCAGATGATGATGTTGACCAGCTGGCTTATTGGGCACATCTAAAATAATTAAGAAGATTGCTTTTAATAAAGACAGAAAGGAATTGGATGGGCTCAACCTAGACTTTCTAGCCTATATTGGGCTGGGAAGCAAGCCTCAAGGAGATAAAAGTAATTTTGAGAAAGGAGTCAACATACTAGACGTAAACGTGCTTACTTTGGTGGATCTCGAGGAGAGGCCCAAGCGCTGAGTATCTATTGTGGAGTAAGATAAGGCCCACAACACTTATAATAATGGAAAATTTGTACGGATGCTCATAATTTGGGCCACTTAATAAAAAAAAGCCCACTCTGTTTTTCCTATAGTTTTTTTCTCACTTTGTCATCATTATTGACGTGAACTATCCATTTTACCCCTATATTCAAAAAAACTTAAAAAATTGAAATATCCCTCTTCTCTCTTCTCTTGTCTCTCTCATCATGTTTTCTCGCTCCCATCCCACGAACAGCCACCCATTCTCAACTTTAGTTTCAGTCATTTGACTAATGGTAAAATTTAATCTACCATCCGAGAAAAAAAATGCTGAAGAAATTTGTGGCAACAAAATCACAGACGAATGTCGCCGTGAAGAAGAAACGAAGGGCCAAATCAAAATCCCACGTCAAACCCACCCTTGTAAAACACTCACCCCAATAAAACCCACCCTTGTCAAACTCATTAACAAAAATAGACCCGCCGGTGAGGTTTCAGCTGCCAAATTCACCTTGGACGCGAGCCAGAAATGAGGCAACCCAACCCACAAAGCAAACCACCTCGCTGTCGAATAAGACACCAAATACCTAAGAATTTAATGTTAGATTTTGAATTTGTTCTATAAGTTTTCAAATTTTATGATAGATTAAAAATTAACTGTGAAATTAGCCTACACGGCATAGGAATTATTTAGATTAGAAATTAGAAAATCTTACATGGAAAGTTTTCGCACAGTGTAAACTCTTTAACTACAACCCAAAGAACAATGTCGACGTATAATGGAGACCTGTGAATGGATGAGTTTGTTAACAGCATGACAATGAAGATCAATATGTGACTATCAAAATTACATGGACACTACACAATATATGGTACAGTTAGTGTGAAAAAAATCTTCATACTCACACTTTCCCGTGGGTCCAACACTAATGTTTTATAAACTTCATCCTTCAAATCGGAAAATTTAGAACTCTTGTTTATATAAATGGCTTCCATCTTAGAATTTTCATGGATCAAATCATTATGGTCCTTTGTATTCCACTTGCCATCGTATGATATTTATATCAGAACTAGGTCCATTTTACTACAATTGTAATCATTCAACAATCAAAACTTACAAACAATTACAAATGCTGGACAAAAAAACAAACAAACAAAACAAAAACAAAAAAATTATTCAACCTGCCTTTAAAAAGCTGGCAGAGGCATGGGCCAAATCAAAATGCTAAACCCGCCTAAAAAATATACACACTGCCCATATTTTAAACACATTGCCCAAAAATGAATGCACTGCCCGTGAAAATTGCGCACACCACCCTATTTAGGCGGAAAAGGTTGTCTTCAATTTCGGATTAACATGGTTTTTTTTTGCTTTCTTCAATTTGTTCCGTTCTAAAAAAGTTTCAAAATACACATACAAATGCATATACGAAATATATAACATTACCATATTAGAATAAAAAGGATAAAACATACATTGGTATATCTTCAGAATAAGTTTGGTGTTGAAAATCGCCAACCAACCTTTAAAAAGGGGACCAATATATGTATTTTGGGTGTACGTTGACAATGTGTGTTTAAAATTGAAAATACATAGTGAATATAGATGCACAAATCCGGTTGATGAAAAATAGTAACAAAATATGTTGAGTATGGGTTTAGCATGTGGGTTGGTTGATAGGCATGGGAAGATATAGTTATTAACATGGGGAAGGTAGGAACATTAAAGTGGAGGTAAAATAGATATTTTAAGGGAAGGCTGTTGACATAGTGGGCATAAACTATTAAAACAAAAAAAGTGAGTTTTTTCATTAATATCTCCCCTAAACACACACACACACACACACACACACAGAGGCATCCATACATATTTCCCTATAATAATTTAGTGCAGTTGGGCCATTCTAACGAATAAAGCTTTATAGAGGATTCAGATAAAGAGTTGTCTTTGGCCATTCAGACTGAGGAAGTAAGGCTTCCATTAAAACAGTTGAATCTTGCTGCAAAAGAGACTATAACTACTATGAAACTACAAAATTAAGGAGAAAAAAGGCGTCCTCAAACTCGATCATGGAAGGAAGAGGCAAGAAGAACACCAAATGGAGAAGAGAGGAATCGACCCCTAGATAGGGGAAGCTCAAGCTAGGGACCGATTTCCATACAGCATCTAGAATTTCAGTAGGCCGATCAAGCAAACCATTTCAATCCCCCTTGCAAACCTGAGAATCCTTTCATGAAATTGCAAAGGTATAGTAGTACTTATGTTAATTTTCTCACAGACCTGACCAAATGCCATCAACCCTGCTGTGTTTTCTTATAGAGATGAAAAGCAATAGGAAAAAAATGAGTAGGGTGTGTACAAAGCCGGGTTTTGAGAATTCTGAGATTGTCGAGGCCAATGGGGCATGCAGGTAGGCTTACCATGATGTGGAATGAGGAAATTAATATGTTTAAACTTTGGTCCACTAATAGAGTCATATGTTGTGAAATTTTTGACAAAGCTAACTCCATAAATTGGAACTTATTTTCTTATTATGCTACCTAAAATAGAAAAGAGAAACAAATATTTTGGGATCTAATGGAGCAAATGGTTGTTGATTTGGTGAGACCTTGGCTCATTATAGGAGACTTAAATGAGGTGATTTCTCCTAATGAGAAGATGGAAGGCAAAAGTAAATGAAGGAAAAGACTTTTTCTTAAAGATTTTATGAATCAGGTGGGAGGAATTGACTTGAGCTTTCATGGTTGCCAGTTTACATGGGATAACAACAAAGAAAAGGCTACTGTAATAAGAGAACAACTAGACAAAGCCATAGTCAATAGAGTTTCGATTGACAAATTCCCAGCAACTTTGGTCTGTCATCTTAATCTAGAGGAATCAAACCATGCCTTATTCTCTCAAAGACGATGGTGGAAAATATAATTAAATGGCCGTTTAGATTATTTTAAACCTGGACAACATATCGATCTTGTGGCCCGATAGTTAATACAACATGGAATATGGATAATAGCTCTGGGATGCATTGTCATAGGTTGAACAAAAGTTTGTAAAACACTACTATGGCCCTAAAGGGGTGGAATAAGGACTTTTTTGGGTACAAGCATGTTAAAATCAAGGAGTTGAAGAAAGAGCTGTATACATTACAGTGCGATAGTTCATATAAGGCTAAACAACGGGTTCTATTGGAGGAGCTAAGAGTTCAACGAATAAACAGGAATCTAAAATGCGCCAGAAATCCTAGGAACCTTGGTTGAAAGAAGGAGACGGTAATTCAAAGTTTTTTTCATACTTTAATGAAGAGGAACATGAATCGAAAAGAACGTATTCAGACAGATGGTTCGTCGCTGGTTGAGGAATGAGATATAGCAGACTACTTCATTTGAAACTTTGAAAAGTTGTTTCAATCTAGTCTCCCAATTTTTTCAAAGGAGATTTTCAATCTACTACTTGTTTGTGTCACGGATCAGGAGAATAGCGAGCTTATCAGGATTCCTAATGTAGAGGAGATCAAAGATTGTGTTTGGATTTTGCATCCTCTGAAGAGATCAGGACCATACAGTTATCTTGGAATTTTCTTCCACCATTATTGGGACACAGTAAAATAGAAATTGTGTAACTTTGTGCTAGAATGCTTTCTGCTTAAAATGGTCTTGGTGAGTGCTAACCTGACTCACTTAGTGTTAATTTCAAAGAAGGATCATCCATTTAACTTTAATCATTTTCAGCCTATTATCTTGTGTACCTTCTCTTATAAAGTGGTTGTTAAGATTATTGCAACAAAGAGCAAAGTTTTGGGTAAAATCATTTCTACGAATCCAAAAGCTTTCATCAAAGGGAAATGGATAGCAGAGAATTATTGCTCTAGACGGGGAAGAAAAGATTAATGGTTATGAAGATAGATATGGAAAAAAGCCTATAGCATGATGGAATATCTCTAGTTGTTTTAGACTTGGTCATGGTTTGAGGCAAGGGGGCCCAATGTCCCCGGTTTTGTTTATATTGTGTTTTGAAACGTATTCATGGCTTATTACCAATGAGGAAGCAAATGGCAGGTTCCATGGTATCAAAGTAGCTCGGGATGCCCGTATTGTCACTCATTTTATATACACGAATGATTTATTAATCATGAGCAGAGCTAGAAAGTAGAAAGCTGAAGTTTTCAAAAGTTGTTTTGAAAAGTATAACAGATGGTCTGGACATTAGGCAAATTTAGAGAAATCCAGTATCTATCTTCTAGAAATACGCCTAAAAATGAAGAGATTGTGTCTAGATTGCACTAGATTTAAAGAAATGGGTAACTCCTCTATCTATTTGGACAACTCCTTGGTATTGAAGAGGAATCATATG
The DNA here is from genome assembly GCA_003254975.1 of Ochetophila trinervis. Classification (NCBI taxonomy): domain Eukaryota; kingdom Viridiplantae; phylum Streptophyta; class Magnoliopsida; order Rosales; family Rhamnaceae; genus Ochetophila; species Ochetophila trinervis. Next base: position 43,998 of record QANX01006407.1, on the reverse strand, counting down.
AAGGAGTTTGAATTATTGAAAGACAGAGTTCAAAAAAGATTGGAATGATGGAGTAGACAACTATTATTGAAAGTCAAAAAAGCTATTCTTATCAAATCAGCGACCCAGACTATCCCAACTTACATAATGTCCACTTTTGAAGTCCCTTTAGGTTTCTGCAAGGCCATGGATAAATTGGTGAGACGATTTTAATGGACCTTTAAAGCAGGAAAAACTAGATATATAGCCCTCAGATCTTGGGATTCGATTTGCAAGCCAAAAGAGTTAGGTGGACATGGTTTATGTAGATTCGACAATATCAAAAAAGCTTTATTATCAAAGTTGGCTCGGGGAATGAGCATCAGGGAAGATACTTTATGGACTAACATCTTAAAGGCAAAGTACTTGGGGAGGACATGTTTTTTAAGTCACGAGATTAAGAGAGGATCTTCTCAAGTATGGCAAATGATTATTTCGACTAGAAAGGTTATTTTGAAAAAGGCTTGCTTCAAGCTTGGAGATGGAGCAGAAATTAATTTGTGGTATATAATCCATGGGTCCTCGGGGTTCTTGGTATAGTTCCTTGTGCTAGAATGGGAGTGGACACCATGACGGTTCTTAATGTTGCTAATCTAAGGGATCAAGATACCAACAGATGGAACAAGCTTCTAGTGGCACGCATTTTCACAAAAGAGTATGCTAGAGATATTTTAGCTTTCCAGTGGCCTGATTTTTCCCAGTGCAGACATGCTGGTTTGGAGGGAGAATAGTGATGGTTGCTTTAGTATTCACAGCAACTAACAGATGAAGATCTTGGAAGTTTGACGATTTGGAAAAATCTTTTGAACATTAAAATTCATGAATGCCGTGAGATTTTTCTGGCAAGTTCTAGCTGGAGTTGTCCTTACGAGGGACTTTATATTTAGAAGGATAGGCAAAGGAGATAAAGATTGTGTAATGTGCAATGTGAAGTTAGAATTGGGCTTTCATCGTTTTAAAGATTGCTAAAGAGTTGGAGCAATCGCTTTTGCTAGTAAAAGTGGATGTGTATTGGAAAACTAGAAGATGACTGATATTCAGAAGCTAGTCAAATTTTGCATAAACCCAAACAGTCGTGAAAGCTTTGAGGGGATGGAAGCCAATTTGATCTCGGTTTTTATTGTTTCTTTGTTATATTTTATATGGAATTATCACAACTTTATTGTGCATGGTGACAGACCCTCGTTACATCAAGTGGTGTTGCAGTTCGAGCTTTTTGTGGAAGATTATTAGAGGATGTTGTCCGAGCACAAGCTGGAGGCCGACCAGGAGAGGTCTCAAGAAGGTTGGACTCCCCCACCAATTGGATGGCTAAAAATTTAATATGGGCGCCGCTTTCAAAAAGGGGAGGGCTGCCGATGGGTTTGTGGTTAGGCAATGCTGGTTGTGCCAACTTTTTGGTTCAAAGCTGGTTACTTGTGGTTCAGCTTTTGAGGCTGAATGCTTGCTATTCAATGGGCTACTGAGATTGATGTTGGCTGTAACTGGTTGTATGTCATGTGGTGGATGGGCTACTCGTTATGGAATTCTTAAGATTAGGAGTAGTTTTGCTTGTTTTAATTGGTTTTTAACTTGGAATTCTAAATCCTCTAATAGATTTGCTGATGAGGTAGCCAAAGCCTCTCTGCCTAGAAACTCCGCTTTCTTTTGTGATTTTTCCTCCTTGGATGGTCTCCCTATTTCTTTTCTGGATATTGCTTGTAATGATAGGCAGGGAGCCTCTTTATTGTAAGCCCTCTTAGGTTTTTCTTTTTGTGCGCAACTTTTATTCAACAAAAAAATAAAAATAATAATAATAATAATAATAATAATAAAAGAAAAACGACATTAATGAACTGTCTCAAGGATTGATTTGACCTGTTTGATGTGGAACCTCCACTGTCAGCAAAAGCTGTTGCACTACTTTCTTGAGCTCTTCGAGAAGTAGCTAAGCTGACTTTGTGCTAACCCTTGTGTTCAAATATGACTCTTGTAGCCAAAGCCTTCACTAGTCAAATCTTCAGAAAACCCTTATAACGGAAATCCATTATAAGGATTTGTGACATTCAAAAATTGCATCGATACTTTTCTGGCTGCAAAGAAAATGTACATAAATAGGAGGGACTCCAGATTCCAGCTAAACTTTAATGTTAACCATTATACTAAAGCTAGAAAAAGATGTTAATGTGATATGGGGATAGAGAAAATAACATTTCAAGCATTATCAAAAAAACCAGGAAAGAATATTTAATTAAACTAAAATACAGTCATTCATCAAAAAATAAACTACAAAATAGTCATTTTCATGCCAGTTTTGATTTAAGATGAATCATTTTGAGAAACTATACAGTGAACGAAATCAACTCATACCTCAATTCACATTAGAAGAATTCAATTTATAAGAAACAACTACGACACAAGGTGGAACACCTATCCCGTCGGGGTCAGTGAATTATGCATACATTGCCACACAAAGATTAGTTGATTCAGAGGAAAGTCTGAAAAAATACATAAAAAGAAAATGGGCCACCAAAGACTTTTCAATCATCGGAAACAAAACAAAGAAAAATAAATGGTGCTTAAAAAGTTGAAGACTTTTCTCCCCCTTTTTACAAGTCAAGTTCAATGCAAGATTTGAACAGTTTCAGTCATCAAAAGTCAAAACCACTAATTGGTATCATCAGGCTAGCTGGAATTTCGGCCAATTTATTGTCAACCAGATAACCGTATTATGCTTTTGATCAAACAACTGACAAAGAATAACTAGTTTAATCTTTAAAGGATTATACTGATTTGAGATACCAAAGATCCTTAGCACAAAGCAAAACTTCAAATTCTTCAAATCATATATACCCATGTAGAAGAACAGGAAAGCTAAACCTACCACTAGTATTAGGTGCCACCCCCACTTTTAAACTTGCACACAAGACTTAAACAAGCCCAAACAGAGAAACCTAAAAACTTGAACATGCCAGAATGCATGAAACTTCACCATTTATGGAAGAAAAATATTGTTAAAAGATTTAAACTGCATTTGAAGCAATTTTTCACAAAATTAAAAAGGTTCAGAAGTATAAATGCGAGATATGAAAAGAAATAAGCAAGGAAAACATGCATCAATCAAATCGTATAAACTTTAAACCTAATCAGGGGTTCATGATGATTGAAGATGAATCAAAGTGAATGGAGAAGAGCTCCAAGGAAGCAAGCAGTGAACTAATCCTGTATCGGAAGAAGGATTTGCAAAACATGCAACTCTGCCCCCCAACGATGTAGGGAAGCCTGTCAAACATTGTAAATAATCAAATAATCAGAATTCTTTCAAATAAACAAAGATAAACGCCCATTGCTAAGCACAACACCATCAAGAGAGATTAAAACAAAAACAAAACAAAAAAGAGAAAAAAGAAAAGGCTTTTCAAATTCACTCTATACCATTCCTCTATTTTTGTTCTTGCTTACATCATAGAACTGCTTAATAATAAGCAAACACAAGTATGCTCCTGCACATCTTAACGCAATGCGCGCTACAGCATGGTAAGAAATAAAAAGTACAGATGTTAATATTTTCTCCTTATTTCTTCTTTGTTGTTTCTTTTTCCTTCTATTTCGTATTCTTCATATCCTCTTTTTACAAAAATCAGCGCATTATACCTCAAATTGAGGTCTCAACTGACAGGAGCACATCCCCATCAATCTTTGCAAGCTTCAAGATTTACCCTTGGTTGAGGTCTACTTCTGCAAGAAATATCATCAACAAATTACCAAAAAATTTAAGTTATGAAAGAATCATCTCGAGAAACAAACACAACGAAAGAGAAAGAACTAGACAGAGGAGAGAGAACCTTAGCCGGAGGATCAGCAACCCGATAAGCATCAGCGGTAATCCCCACCAACCATAACCCAGGAAAAACGCCCTGAAATCCAAAATCAAGAAAAACAAATGGTCCATGTTAAAAGTTCAGCCCACCCATCACAAAAAATGGAAGCTAATCAAACCATCAAACAGAAAGAAAGAAAAAAATTAAGTAATTAATTAATGTAAATATCGCAAAGAAATCATTCAGGAAGAAAAAGAGAAATAGTATGCGTTACGTCAAGCTGTTTCTGGATATTCTTGGGCCGCTTCTTAGGCCTCCGAGAAGGTCTGTTCCCAGTCATCACGAATATGTCCTCTTCAATTTCATCCTTCGACAGCGCGATCCAGAACTTCCTCTTCTCCTTCTTCTCCGTGCTCTGCGACTCAGCGAAACCCCGTAGCCGCAGCGATTTCGGCTGTGGATTCTGTCCCTCACTCTGATGCTGCTGATGACCACCACTCGCCGAACCCCCCGGAACCTCCAGTTCTTGCAATTCCCCGTTCTTCAAAACAATCGGAGCCTTCGAAGCCAATCCTCTCCTCGGTCTCAGATTCCACGGTTTCTGAACCGTGTCCTCCGCCTCAGCTTCCTCAACTTCTCGCTGCTTCCCATCTCTGGCATCTTCGATCTCGTTGTGCTCTCTCTCCGACTGTTGCTGTTGCTTCTGCGATTTCTCAACGGCAGAGCACGACGAGAAAGCGAATCGGTTGCGAACCGTCCGCGAATCTACACGGTGAGGCCTTGTTGCTTCTCCCTCCGACTCGTTCCTGTCGGTTTCATGCTCGCAGTGCTCCGAGACCGGAGAAGATTCTGCCGATATCGGCCGCCGGCAACGGTGGTTGTTGTTTGTGTGGTTTTTTCCTCCCCATTTTAAGAATGGCAACGGGAAATTATGGAGCGGAGACTTCACCGGTGCCGTAGCCATTCTTTGCCAAAAACTACATACACTTCAAAACTCTCTCTCTTTCTCTCTCTGTTTCTGACAAAACCTCTTACGCCGCCATATCTTCGAAGCTTTTTATAGAGAGAGAAACCCTAGGAGCGAGAAGAAAGTGGTGGTTTGGTCTCTAAAGAAGAAGAAAGAGAGGTTTTGTGCATTTAGAGAGAGAAAGTAGAGAGAGAGAGAGAGAGAGAGAAAGGGAGAGAAATACGTTATGTAAGCGTAGAGCCTGAGTTTTTCCTACATATACAAAGGTGCACAGAGAGAGAGAGAGTTCTATGTCACCTTGAGGCTGACATGTGTAAATGTACAATCTCTATAGCACCAACGAGAAGGAAAATAGAAGAACTTTGTCACAGCCAATGCTTTCTCTTATTAGGGATCTCTGGCGTATCTGGGCTTTGGTGTTAAGTTGACCGACAGATTCTGCTTCATTGTGTGGGGCCCTTGAGTCTGAAATCAGAGCGGTGATGTACCATCTACCGGTTATGTACTGGATCATATTTGTTGTCGGGTATCCGTTTGTAATGTTGGAGGATCCTGAACCGATTTCAGGGTTGCTATTGGTTAGTCATGCAGGACCACAGCGTGGCACTTATGCGGATTGCGGTGGGTTATTTTTCTTATTTGTATATTATATGTTTTATTAAAATATTTCCTTCCTATATGATTATATAAATAATGTTATCTAAAATTATTTATTTTGACAAATATTTTAGAGTTGAAATGTTTACCAAAAATATAAATATATATACAAATAAACAAATTGATAGATTTTAAATTTTTTTCGGTTAAGAAAAAACTATGAAGAAAAAAAAATTAAATGTAGAAACAAACAATTACACAGTTTTTTCGCATTTAATATTTTACAAAATAATATTATTTTAATTTTTATCTTAGAATATACCTCTTTTTGAATTTTCTTAAGGACAAAAATATCGAACTGATAACATTATTTTATTCTTATTTAAAAAAACAATTATTTCATTCACTGAATAAAAAAATCTTCAATGCTTTTCTTATTTAATTATGCATTGTTTTTTTTAACTGAAATAATTATGCATTGTAATTGTGTGTTTCATATTGTTTTTGGTCTTTTTTTATTCGTGAGTTTCGGCTGAATTTATATATTTTATACAGAAAATGGCTAAATTGTATGAAATAACAATAAATTCAAAAGAAACTATATGAAAAATACCGAAACTTCAATGATATATTTGCAAAAATGTTGAATTACATGTGCATTGTGTATATTTATCGTTGCATTTAATGCACCAGTGCACGTGGCCCTGGAAGTCTTCTAAATTACCAAATTCCTTTTTTTTTTTTCTTTTTTTTGGTGTATAACTTAACAAAATCCATTGGATGGCTTGTGTGTTTATGTATAAACAAATAATACTAATAAAAGCATATACTAGTTTTATTTTTCTTATCAAATTTTTTTATTACCATCTATTGTGATATTGTCCTAATTGTTTTGTTAATTTTATTTTTCTTTGTTTTAGCTTAAATTTACTCAGCTAATATATTTTAAATTGTATTAATTTGTCAATTACTTATAAATTGTCCTTATAAATTGGTCTTGAGAAAATTGATAAAAAAAATTATATACCCATAACAGTATCAATAAGCAAAAAATGACACATATATGTAATATATATATATATATATTAATGATCTTATAGGTTATCTAACCTATATTATTGTATCAAATGATGATGTGGCAGAAACAGAAAGATATAAATTTAAAAGAGTTCATAATAATTTTTATTAAGTAAATCTAGACGGTAAAAAAAAATTTATATTTTGAGAGATATAATGAACTTTATCTTATAATATACATCTAACGACTATAATAAATTTTACCAAAAAAAAACGACTATAATAAATTAATTTATAAAATAAAAATGAAATTCAAAAAGAATGAAAAAAATGATAAAACACTTATGAAATCGCAATTTTCGATTCTTTAAAAGATCAAACTTATCAATTATGAACTCCGAACTTATGTCATCAACAATCTCTCTTTTAATATAGACAATTATGGAGTTTGCTAGAAATTCACTCTTTATTTTATTGCCAAGAGATGTTTATATAAGTCTTATTCTTGAAAATTTTCGTTTTGTTGTTGCAATGGTAACTATAAGAGCCAAGACAAGACAAATTAATCTATTAATTAAAAAATAATGTTTGACTTTTTTTGCTTCAACCAACTATTGATACAAATAAAAAAATAAGTAATATTCTAAAACTGTAGATGATTGATTATATCATACTTGTAATCATCTAAGTATCTCTTCAAATTTTATATGTCATTTTCAATAAAAAATTTGAAAATATAATGTTTGAGCTAGAATATAAATAGAATCTATAGAGAATGATTTAAACCTGTGAATAAGATTTAATATATCGATAAGGGTGAGGAATTCCATTGTTTTCTTTGTGAATTTATTATATAAATATATTACAACATGAATATAGTAAAATGATAGTAATCCTCCATTGTAATATTATTTATCTATTGGCAAGAATGTATTGTACTTTCCGTGTAACGATCACTAAGATTAGGCATATCAGTATCATTATTTTTATAAAATAGTGTTTTTTTTTTTGGGTGGGCTGAGATGAAAGAGAAAACTAATAATATTTTTTTATTTTTTATTTTTAGGTGAGTTTTCCCTAGGATACAAAAGTTTTATTATTTGTAAGCACTGATGATCCACATCAGTAGGACCACAATAAATCATAACTAAAAACATTTAATTTTATTTTATTTTTTAATATTAAACACCTAATAAGAGTATGTGAACTTTTTAAAAGTAACCATTTAAAACACCACATAGCATATAGGTGCCACTGGAAATTCATCATCAATGTGTAAAAAAAGTTAAAAACTTCGTGCCACATTATCATTTAGTAACATAACATGGGCTAGATAACTCGCTAGATCATATATATATATATATATATATATATATATATATATATTTATTTATTTATTTATTTAAAATAAAAGATTGCTACTAAAAGTATACGTTTAGTGACAAATTTAAAAATATTATCACTAAAAATTAACTACCAATGACGAAATCTTTATTTCACTAAAAAAATGTTATTAGTAACAATCTTTATTTTTATAAAATTAAAATATTTTTTATTTTAAAATTTCCACACACACATATATAGACACAGTCCAACTTAAGTGGGGATATCTATAATTTTTTAAATTGAAGATAAGTGAATTTAATCATTCATAACTATTAAATTACATGTTATATCAATTACAAATAATTCAATAGCTATGATTAAAATTTCCACCTAAGCAACATTGTCAATAGTAGAACAATTAGTGTGTAATAATTATGTATAAACTAAATAATACATAAATTAAAAAAAATTGATTAAACTTTATTCAGGAACATAATATATAAGATTGATGTCAAACAATAATAAATAAATAAAGTAGAGATTAAAGAAAAACTAGTAAATAGATTGAATCTTTAGAGTTAGACTCTATTTCTTCAATACAAATTTTACCTTATTCACTTGCTCATAATTTTATGACAATCATCTCAAAATGAACAACAGGCACTCTAAATCATCAAAACTATCAAACCAAATTTAACTTGAACTCCTTCACAAAATATATAACTAATATTATCTTTGATATGAATATTGACAGTCAATTGAATTTAATTGAATCATTTGAAATTGATTAAATTGTAATAGAAATGAATATATTTATGAAAGTTGAAAAGATATGAACAAAGAGATATTTTTTTGAAAGCTTATGAACCAAGAAATATATATATTTTTTTTGGTGATAATATGAACCAAGAAATTTATTCGTTCACAAATGCACTTTTTTGTATAAAGATACCTAGATTGTCATCCAACATTAATATTTCTACTACATAATCTCGGTTTTCAACCTTGTCATACGATGAGAAGTGCATGCATATATATTGTTATTACTTAAGAAGGATTTTAAGATTGAATGATGGACGGATTAGTATTTAAAATAGTGAAGGTCTTGGCTAATGCATTTTTATATAATGTTGTGATAAAACGAGAGGTTTTAAACCCATAATTTTGGCTTGAAAGTGGAGGTTTGCTTTTGGGTTATATAGTATAATGAGTATTTTATTTATTTATTTTTGGAATGTGTATTTATTAGTGGAAAAAAATTTAATGTATGATGTTTCTGATTTTTAGATCTTTACAAGTTTAAATAAAGTTTAATTTTTTTATTTTTTATTTTTATGTTTATGCATTACATTACTCCATTGATAGACAAGTTACCTCATGTTTGAACAATATCCTTTTGGTAATGTTACAATATTTGTGGACCAAATTACTTGATTTATGGACAAGTTACAGGTTCTTTAAACAATATTACCACCTTTTAGTTTGTTACACCGTTTATGGATGATGTTACTTTATTTGCAGATTAATTTACTTTTTTAT
>QANX01006407.1:0-34549 GCA_003254975.1 Ochetophila trinervis | reverse complement strand
CTTAGGTTCTTTGAACAATATTACCACATTTCGGTATTGTTACACTGTTTATGGAGGATGTTACTTTATTTGCAGATTATTTTACTTTTTTATGGACAATATTACATCATTTTGGATAGCATGTTGCAAATTGCGTTACTTTGTTCATGGATTATTTTATAATGGTGTTACGTTCTTTATGGACCATGTCACCTCACTCGTGGATCGTATTACATCATTTTGGTAATGTTACAATATTTTTGGACCAATTTACTTTATTTATGGACAAGTTACAGGTTCTTTGAACAATATTACCACCTTTCGGTTTGTTACACTGTTTATGGATGATGTTACTTTATTTGCAAATTATTTTACTTTTTTATGGATAGTATTACCTCGTTTTGGATAGCATGTTGCAAATCGCGTTACTTTGTTCATGGATTATTTTTATAATGGTGTTACCTTCTTTATGGACCATGTCACCTCACTTGTGGATCGTATTACATCATTTTGGTAATGTTACAATATTTTTGGACCAATTTACTTTATTTATGGACAAGTTATAGGTTATTTGAACAATATTACCACCTTTCTGTATAATAATTTTTACGGTTGTGCAATGTTGACCAAATTACTTGATTTATGGACAAATTATAGGTTTTTTGAACAATATTACCACATTTCGGTATTGTTACTCCGTTTATGGATGATGTTACTTTATTTGCAGATTATTTTACTTTTTTATGGACAATATTACCTCGTTTTGGATAGCATGTTGCAAATCACATTACTTTGTTCATGGATTATTTTATAATGGTGTTACCTTTTTTATGGACCATGTCACCTCACTTGTGGATCGTATTACATCATTTTGACAATGTTACAATATTTATGGAAACAATTACTTTATTTATGGACAATTTACAAGTTTTTTGAATAATATTACCTCCTTTCGGTATTGTTACTCCGTTTATGGATCATATTACATAATATTCAAATTAGGTTACCTATTTATGGACAACATTACCTCGTTTTGAATAGCATGTTGCAAATGGCGTTACTTTGTTTATGAATTATTTTATAATGGTGTTATCAGCTTTATGGACCATGTCACCTCACTTGTGGATCGTATTACATAATGTTGGTAATGTTACAATATTTTTGGACCAATTTACTTTATTTATGGACAAGTTACAGGTTCTTTGAACAATATTACCACCTTTCGGTTTGTTACACCGTTTATGGATGATGTTACTTTATTTGCAGATTATTTTACTTTTTCATGGACAATATTACCTCGTTTTGGATAGCATTTTGCAAATCACGTTACTTTATTCATAGATTATTTTATAATGGTGTTACCTTCTCTATGGACCATGTCACCTCATTTGTGGATCGTATTACATAATTTTGGTAATGTTACAATATTTTTGGACCAATTTACTTTATTTATGGACAAGTTACAGGTTCTTTAAACAATATTACCACCTTTCGATATTGTTACACCGTTTATGGAGGATGTTACTTTATTTGCAGATTATTTTACTTTTTTATGGACAATATTACCTCGTTTTGGATAGCATGTTGCAAATCGCGTTACTTTGTTCATGGATTATTTTATAATGGTGTTACCTTCTTTATGGACCATGTCACTTCACTTGTGGATCGTATTACATAATTTTGGTAATGTTACAATATTTTTGGACGAATTTACTTTATTTATGGACAAGTTACAGGTTCTTTGAACAATATTACTACCTTTCGGTATTGTTACTCCGTTTATGGACCATATTACATAATGTTCAGATTAGGTTACCTATTATGGACAACATTACCTCATTTTGGATATTACGAAATAATAATGGTGTTACCTGCTTTATGAATTAACTACATTGACAAAGCATAAATTATCCACCAAGCTCAAAGTAAAAGAAAATTATCCACTTACCAAACCCCAATATAAATAGTATATTGGAATGACCTTTTAAATGATATATATTTAAAGTTATAATATTTTAAACATTTTTTTTGTACTTGGTAGTAAATAATGCTTAATATGCCAACAACCACATATCATTAATGATGCTAGATATGAATATTCACCAACCAATTAACTTCAATCGTCTCTTGATGCTAAAGTCATTTCCAGGAGCCTTCCAACAGCTCCAACATTGCATCTCGGAAGTAAGTCTACCCAAGGTTCAATGCTCTTTCTTAGCTTCATTTTATTTAGTTTCTTCAATTGGAAACATATTTTGAGGAAGTTAAGAATTGATATTAGTACATATATAGCTATGAATTTTACTTACTGCATTTAGGGTTTACTAATACATATAAACTTACTCACATATTTTTAATATGAAGAGCTCAAAAAACGCTTGCCAATATATAGATGTTACTCCATCTCTCTTTCAATTTTTTTTTTTGCAAATTTTTGTTTACTTCATTTTATATAGTTTCCTATTTCTAATTAATATGTTACTCCCTCTTTTTCTTTTTTTTGGTGCTCCGTACAAAATTATAGTTTCCTTATTACAATTTTTGCTTATTGCATTATACAATATTCATGGATCAATATAAACATCTTTGAATATTTTTACAGTCATAGTAAATTAGCAATATTCCTAAATAATTGAACTTTAAAAGTTTTTCATAGAAGTGATTTTTTTCTCTATGTAAATGTTTAGTATAAAGTTAACACAAACCCATAAAAACCAATGATTTAGTATTACCATATTACAATATATGTTATCTTTCATATAAATGGTTTTTATTTTATTTTTAGGGTTTAGATGTTTAGTATAACATATCCCTGTGTTAGAAAATATTATTTAGTATGAGTTATTGATTATATGTTTATGGTGTATAATTGTAGTTATTGTAGTAAATGCTGTAAAATGCAAGAGATGCATTGTAAGTCTTTTGGAATTATAAGCATCGATCTAAATGTTGATCAATGCACTGAAGATGAGTTGGTCTTCATACATAACAAAGAATCAACTGATGAATTCAGAAATGGAAAAAAATATGCTTATTTGACTGATGCAAACATGCTTGGGCAGGAATTTGAGTCCTTTGAAGATGCAAATAAATTTTATACCACATATTTAAAGATAATTGAATTTGGTGTAAGGAAAAATCAACTTAAGAGAGATAAAAATGGAAATATCAGAAAGCGTACATGGGCATGTGATAAGGAAGACTATCGAAGAGATGAGTGGTTGCACAAAACCAATAGACAAAAGCAATCGAGGCCATTAACAAGGGAAGGGTGTGGTGCTGCATTTTGTGTAACTAAGAACAAGATGGATGGCAAATGGGTTGTAACTAGATTTGTGTCAGACCATTCACATGAATTGCTTGTCAGCCTTGAGGTACCCTTTATCCGATCGAATCGATGTGTGCAAAAAACAAATTTGGAACAAGCTAAAGGAATGCACAACGTAGGCATTGGAACAAGTAAAATCATGGATTACATGGGGGACCAAGTTGGAGGATACGACAAAGTTGGCTTCACAAGGCAAGACTTGCAAAATACACTTATGGCTGAACGCTTATCATGGATACGGATTCAGAAACAGTAATTGCATACCTGAGGACAAAAGTAGAGATGGATCCTGAACTATTTTGCAGGTACACAGCTGACTCAGATAATAGACTTGCAAACATATTTTGGGCCGACTCAACAAGTCGTTTTGACTACTCTTGTTTTGGTGATGTCTTGGCTTTTGATGCAACGTACAAAACGAATGCATATGGAAAGCCATTAGTGATACTAGTCGGTGTAAACAATCATCATCGGACAACCATTTTTGGTATGACATTATTGGTTGATGAAACAGTGCATACATATACATGGGTATTGAAGACGTTTTTGCTTGCAATGAACAGTAAGCATCCTCATTCCGTTGTCACCGATGGAGATAAAGCAATGCGAAAAGCTATTACGAATGTGTTTCCTAATTCATACAATTGGTTGTGCACATGACATCTTGAAAGAAACGCTCAATCAAACTTACACGATGTAGAAGTGGTCAGGGCATTTACAGACTGTATGCTTGGTGAATATACTCCAGAAGAGTTTGAGCATCGTTGGTTACGCATGCTAGACAAGTTTAGTTTGCACAATAAGGAATGGTTGACAATGATGCACAAGACACGGGAAATTTGGGCTAAAGCATTCATGAAAGGTCAATTTTTTGTTAGGATGCGAAGCACTCAACGATGTGAGAGTATGAACGCTTACTTAAATAGATATATGCAGTCTCGACAAAAGTTATATGAGTTTATGATAAGTATTGATAGGGCTATTTCAAAGATGCGAAACCATGAAGTGAATGATGATGTTAAAAGTAAAAGTACGACTCCAGTAGCTATTACTGACCTTCATCAGTTTGATAAACATGCTGCAAAAGTGTACACAAGGCAAATATTTAAAAAAGTTCTCATACAGATTAAGGAACATGCAGTTCCTTTCACAACTAATTGCATAGAGTATGGAGGTATGCGTGTATACACGTTGACAAAGCATATGCATCTAGAATTAACTTGGAATGTTGTGTACAATTACAATCAACCACACATACAGTGCTCATGTAATATTTTCAACAGCATCGGAATTCCTTGTAGTCATTATTTTATATAATGAAAGTGGAAAACATTGGAGAGATTCCTGATTCATTGGTGCTGAACCGTTGGCGAAAATATGCAAAGAAAGGTAGGGTTCAAAGTCCTGATGTACACGAATTTTCTGATGAAGCTGCAACATCTCTTCGATATGGCTCATTGAGTGTGGACTGTAACAAACTGTGTTTATTTGCATCCAAGACAGATGATGGATTCAAAGAGGCAAAATTGGAAGTGGCCCGACTAACTAGTCGTATGGAAGAATACAAAAACATGTATGAAGAAACAAAACTCTGCATGGGAGATATAACAGGGAAGAAGAAGCATAGTATAAAGGATCCATTAGTTGTAAAAAACAAAGTTGGATATGCAGGGGAAACAAGTAAGGCGGCTAAAGAATGGCATTGCAGTAAGTGCAAAATGGTTGGGCACACAAAGCGCACATGCAATACAAAACGCGGCAATGACAATATTGATACAACATTGCAGCCCGACTCATATGATAAATGGTGGTGGGATGGACAAAGGTATGTATAAAATTTTACCCTTGATGACTAAGGTTCAAAATAATTGTATCATAGAATATATATCTATTGGTTTCCATTGTGATATACATAAAAAGATTTAATTTTTGTTTAATTCACTTATTTTTAATGTTATTTATGATTGTGTCCTATTTACAAGTTTTAAAAACGTAGGAAAAAATTCAGTCATTTATTAGAGTTTAAGAAAAACTTTGATCCTGGCAAGATTCTGGTTTCAACTTATATTCCATCAGTTTGGCACAATTGATGTTAACCCCTTTTAGCTCTTGCAATTCATGAAAATAAATAAGAATCTTTTGCGAAAAAAAAAATTGTTATGACTTCTTTATTGTTCTAACTGTTTTCAGTATTATCTTCATAATGTAATGCTTAAGTTATTGTTTGCTATTCTTTGTATTGAGGATGTTCATTGGCTTTGTGAAAAGGCTTCGGTGATGATGATGTTTAGTTTCCTTGTATTTCTTGTATAATTCTAAAGTCTATTTAATATTGTCATTGCAGCTCCAAGATTTGAAGAGTAAAATGAGAGAGTTTTTGGCAACCTTAAAAATGTCGAAAGCCTTTAAAGGCCAATCACAATTCCTATATACTTGTCCAAGTGTTTGTGTGCTGGAAATTATATTGTAAGAAGTTAGTAGTTTGTCGGAATTGTTTTGAGGAAGTTATTTTAATGTATCTTCCTTTCTACGCATGTCTCTCTCATGCACTATTCTATTTTTCTTGCACTATGTTTTATGCTTGTTATATATATTATTTTGGGTATATTATACAAACATCCCTCTAGTTAGTTTTTTTGTGCACAAAACAAATGAATGTTCTGTGAGTGCACATTTTCTTCTGGTATTAATTCGTTGCATCAATGCGCATCTATTTGCTGTTCTCCAGTACCAAAAAATGAAAGTAACAAACGGTTAATCCATACTAATCAGATATGTTACTAGCAACTTAAAGGGAATTATACAACCAAATTTAAACTTAACAGACCAATAATAGTGTCAGGCCTTGAAAACCTGTAGAAAACATCCAAGCTATCAATTTGAAATAAAACCTAACATAATCCATTTCCACCAAAGTCAAGTCTCTAATGGCATTCAAATTAAGTAATATATGACCCATCAGTTTGAATTGAACTAATGATCCGTTTGACTTGATCAGCATTCTCAAATCCAAAAGTATATTCAAAATGCCTGAACCTAATCATGTTCCCCCCCCCCCCATCATAACTCTTGTCTTCTTCTTCCTCTTCCTTTCGGTTTCATCATCTGCAGAACAGCTGTCATAGTCAAACACACAACCCAAAATAAAAATGTTCTCTATGAATAATATTTAGACATGCAAAATATTAATACATGCACATTAGATGTTTAATAGGAAACAACATATGTTTTTATACTCTTATACTATGTTTATGAATGGTAATATAATTAATTTTGTATGAAGACATATAACTGTATTATTTTGGGGCTATTCATGACAATCATGAACTGTTACTCTTTTATTTGAACAAGTATCTTTATTTCTTTCTCTCTCTCTTTGGAACTTATATTTCTAATTATAAATGATAACGAGTGAACACCAAAAAAGTTAAAATAACAAAAAAGATATTATTTTGTTGTAATTAAGTAATGAAATTATAGATAGTGCCAAAAACTCACCTTCAAGAGCATATGCTGAAATCAATTGCCCCAAACTAAGTGGAAGATGTTCCTACTAACAACTCCATTGATAGCATTTCTGCTTTGCTTCCTAAGCATGTCTTGTTGTGCAGCAACATCACCATCCTAGTCAGATACAAATAATTCAAACCCTTGAACCAAAAATAGACTAAAAGTTTATCAAAGAAAAAGCTTTATGACATTTGATTATCGTTTCTTGACAACAAACTATACATGGAAGAAGAATAAATGCAGATCCCTCAAAGAAGAAGAATACTACTTACATCATGCAATCAGTCATTTCCTAGAGGAAGAGTCTTGCTGGTTGGAGAAAGAAACTTTGTCTACCACCCCATAATGGTCCTTATTTCCTTCCGATATCTTTGGAACATAAAAACGGAACTAAAACTATGTATAAAGCCTACTGTTACAATCAGCACACCATTAAGAAATGGTGTCTCCTTGGGCATCTACTAATAGACAAAAATATAACAGTTCCTTAACGAACATAAGTTTACTAAGTACAAAAAAAAAGTCTACCTGGACTTATGCGCATTTATCAGGCATATCAAAAAAGCTAAAAGGACAATATTATCAAAAGCATTTCATTTACAATCACAAAAGGGTCAAATGGATATGGACTAGATATTCTTCTTCCATTTTTTGGATGGTCCACCCTTGGTTTTTTTTACGTACGTGTGCAAGACATTGGTTGCAATGGCTTCATAATGTTTTGCAGCCGCATGCATTAAGCCGTAATAATTCTGATTATTACTTTCAGTCACTAGCTCTAATGCAATATTCCACCTTTCTGCAGCCGAATCAAACTAAACAACAACAGAAAGTCAATGGAATAAAGTAAATCAATCTCAAATTAAGTAATGAAATAAATAGCTTACATGTTCATTTGCATCGTTAATCAAGCAAGACTCTTCCATAAACTTCATGACATATACTCCACAATCATGCCCGTTATCTTGTTCCCGAATACATGTTGCTGGCCGCAGCTGTAAACTTCCAAAAAAATATTTTTGCTGGAAAAGTTTACTACATTCATTCATCAAGACTATGTCTAAAGCCTCTAACTGTCATTCAAATCCAAAAATGGCATCTAATTAGAAGGGCAAAATATTTATAATTTGAAGAGGTATGTGTATATAAAAAATGGTATAACTTACGATAGTCTCTGTACATCTTGCACGAGCTAGGTTTGTCATGGGACGGGAGAGAATCACAAATCTCGGCAGCTTTATCTTTCACCAACACGATCAATAAAAACCAATGACCAACCGTGTCATGAATGGGGAGGAATATCTGTATATCATAATGACCAAAGTTAGTCAATATATATGCTGTCCATCATAGTATTGTTGTTGCAAAATAATAAATATGCCAAAAGTACTGACAGACCTTTTCACAAAACGCCACCGGCCCCATGAAACGTTTTTTCATGTTCCATTTTTTTGCAAAATTAGCAATAGCAGGTTTACTACTCAGTGCCTCTTCCTAACAGTGTGAAAGAGATGGTTTCAGCTTTAACATAAGACATTTAATGTGAAAATATCAAAATGATAATTAATTAAGGTTTCAAATTTTCATACTTGAAACTGGGGTGGTAAATACCACTTCCGAGGCTTGTCTCCATTCACCTTTTTTTCGGTGTAAGTCATGCGTTCCACAAATGCACAAATGACCTTCACAAACCATAAAATAAGTGACTCAATAATATTGTTAACTTAATATTGAACATACGAAAGATTATGATTAAAAAGTTCATTTGCTAAGAATTAACTTACTTCCCTTGCAATCCATTTTTGCGGAGCCAACGACAATAAATCCCAACAAGTATAATGAAACATCTCGGTCTTAATGAGCATCTCACTAGTAAAATGACAAAAACAAAAAATAAACAACAATAATTACAATTTAATATAAATAAAAGACACATATCATAATAGACAAAATGCATTACAAATTAAACATACCCTTTATCAAGATCAGGATCAAACATATACTGCAATAGTTTAAAATCTTCATCAGGCAAGTCTTTTGGAATTTGAAACGGACCAACACGATCACGATTCATAGTAGTCCAAGGTGACCATGCATATCGGGTCTGTTTCCTTTGCATTTCCGTTCGCAACAAAATTGGACTACGTCTGCCCATAGTTTTTTTCTTCTCTCCCTACACAGGAAATAGATAACAAAGTTACATATTATATAGCAAACTTTAAAGTAAACACATACATAAAAAATGTCATACAACCTTCGTTGGTACAATGGCATGGACCAATGCATCAAGTTTTTCCCTGAAAGCAGTATCAGCAAATGAAGAGGAATCATTTATGATGACATCATCGACAACATTTTTCTTTGGTGCTTCATCTTCGGTTGAAACAAACATGGTCATGGGCTGTGTCATAACGAGTATGGCATCGTCATTACTTTGATATGGTTCTTTGTTGTCAGCTCTTTGTGCACTTGGTGGTGTGATGTTGACGTCATTAGCTTCTAGTCTTGATGACACAGCATCAAGCACTTTCGAAAGCTGATCAGTCACTTGCCCCTGGTAAGTTGCAAAGTCCGCTTTGATACCTGCAACATCTTGTTTCAACTGCTTAATTTCAGCTTTGAGCTCATCAACATCTCTTTTTTCTGCATATATTTTTGCATCTGGACGCCGAACTTCTGTTGCTTCAAATCTGGTTTTCAAACTGCAGTTCTCTTGTTGTAACCTACAAATATGTTATGAACAATATATATCAACATTTACTGACAAACACATTAAAAAAAATAGTCAATTATATACCTTCTCTGATCCAAGACCACCAAATTTTTTTAACTGCAATCTGAATTTTTTTTGGGCTATGCCTCCCCATGCCTGAATGAGAGCCAATGCTCTGTCAACAATCGGTTTGACCAGCCACACAACATCGAAGTAAAATAGCTGCAGCACATAAAATGCACAAATTTGTTATGCATAAAATCATGGATTATATGAGAGAAAACTGGCATTCAAGTTATGTAATAAATGAAATACAATTAATGAGTAAAAATATACCTGCAAGATCAGTACACAACCACTAATGTATGACATATTGTTAGCCTTGTACCGGCTGACACCCTCAACCATGTTATTGAACGTCCAAGTGGCCCAATTTTTGTTCATAATACCATCAACGTTCATCAAAACATGAAGATAACTAAATGGTACAAACACACTCGAATTGGGATTAAGAATCGTTCCCATCAGAAACAATGTGAAAACCATTTTAAAATCATCATTTACAATACTTAACCTATCAGACAAAATATTTGTTAGGTCAGAAATGCGGATGCCTGGAATAGCTGAACTAAACTTATTCTTCAGCTCCTCTATAGCCTCCATTGGACCACTAATATCTACTGGACATCCACCATCTTTTAACCCAATCAATCTCTCAACGTCCTTCGAACCTAGTGTGTGCCTCCTACCATGCAATTCTATGGTAGCGATGCTAGGATCAAACTTATCCACCAACCATGCCATCAATTTTCTATCTATACCACTAATCTTACCACATATCAAATAACCAAACCCAAGACCTTGTATACACTTTTTCTTATCATCGGTAATCAACTCAACTAAACCCCACAAACGTTCAGGGGAACATCTTGTATTTAAACTCCCTATCTTTGTTGGGGCAATCTGTTGTGCAGCTTCACTAGATGAAGCGAGGGAGACCTTAGCTGGAAGAGGAGAGACTGGTTGAGTAGGCGCAGCAAATTTTGCTTTCTCACCAGCGTACAACTTTTTCCAATTATATCCTATACGCTTCATAACCTGAAATAATCAAAATTGATAATTAGATTTGTTGCCCTTCATAGCATGTACCTCAACCAAGTAAAAGTACGAAAGAATTTACCTTTTTATCAATTTTGACAGTTTTTTGCTTAAATAGTCCTACCTCCCTATTACTGCGAAATTTTTGAATTTCAGACTTTTGTTAACTAATTCAGATTACATATTTCAATTTACATGGAGAAAATTATCAAAAACATATAGTTACAGTCAAACTCACTAATAGTTTAGCTATGGCCTTGAATATGGATTTGCAACAACACTGTCATCATTTGTAGCTTTCTTTCTCCCTCTCTTCCTTTTCAAACCAGCATCACCAACTGCTGTCTTTTTTCCCTTGCACTGGATGATAAATCTTGTAGGTGCAATGGATGATAAATCTTGTAGGTGCAATGGATGATAATTGTGCTCTAAATTATCATCCATTGCACCTACAAGATTTATGTCAAGTAACATTATATATGAACATATTTTGTGTATGCTAATTAAAAGTTTGATGGAAACAAAAAGAACTTATAACAAAGGACAATAAAGCAGCAGCTTGGACCTCAGTAAAAGGACGATAAGGATCTGGAAAGTAACTTGCAAGGACAGCAACAGCTGATTCTCGGTATGCCAACCTCAGTTTTAACTCCTCTGGAATTTTAGTACTATCTTCCTAGCCAGTTACAAAGGTACCCTTTTGCTGCAAGTAATTATAAAAAGGAATAAAAAAATAAAAGAGAATATGAAACAGAAACAGTAAGCTTACGTAACATGAAAAATGCACAATTTTTCCCAACTACGGATATATAAATCAAGGCCAATCATAAATTATTATGGACAAAATACAATGTCCATAGAAACTTTGGGGAAATTTACAGAAATAACAAATATTTGGTTCACAATATAGACTTTTACAATGAAAGTTTAAAAATTTCATAACAAAACAATAATGCAAGATACATCGTTTAAAGTAATAAGTTTCACAAAATTGGGCACAAATAAAAATTTATGATGCATAATGTAAATCTGGCAGTACCAATCACAATTTTAGTAAACATAATACAAAATAATATTTATAAGATTAATACAGTTTTAGCTCATGCAATAAGAACTCAGTAATCCTCTTTCTACTTAATGAGGCATGTTTCACTTTCTTTAAGTTAGACATGCCAAGACGTTTAATTTAAAAAATATATATACTAAAAATAAAAATTATTACCAGACCACATTTTATTGCCTTGCATTAGTTGCATAAAAATAAACTATTGCACTGGTCAAGGCAAGATTAAACTTTGAAAACATGTGTATGCATAATCATATGTATTAAAAAGTCAACCATGTGTTCTGTCATCCAAAACAGTGAACATGGAATTTATCACTTACTGAGATGCATAATCGACCTCCAGATTCTTTTTAATCTAAAATAATGGAAATTGAAAAACATAACAATAATAAAGGAATTTGAATATGGTAATGCATGACCTCCAGATTCTTTTTAATCTAAAGTAATAGAAATTGAAAAACTTAACAATAATAAAGGAATTTGAATAGGGTATTGCATTGATCAATTCTAATGTCATCACTTGAAAAATATCATCCTTCAATATGTAATTTTTTAGGCAGAGAATTGGGCTGTCTAAATCCTCTCGAATATGTAAGCAATCAAAATTATGACACCCAATTTAAAGAAAAACATAAAATTTGATCTTAAATATCAAAGTGTTACAACAAGGTAATTTGTATGCTTGTTTGCTCCTCTAAATAATTACAAACAAAGAAAACCACATTAGAGAATCTAAAAAACCACCAGATAGATAAAGTAGTAACTAGACACAGAGAAAATATTTTCGAAATTCGAATCTATAACTAGCAGCATCAGTGAATACAACAACACTGATAACATAAACATACAATTTTTTTTGTTTTTCAAAACATAACAATTTGGTTATGGAAGCAAACACATAAACTCCCAAGACAACACCAAAACAAAAACAAAAATAAAACATGAAAAAAAAATCACAACAATAAAGGGGAAGTGTGATGAGAAAAGCCATACCACTAAAGGCAATTCTAGAATAAGCAACAACACAGGTCTGAATGACAGTGTTTTCCTGCCTAGTAAAGGGCTGCTTTAATAATCCAGAGTTAGACAAAAACTTGGTCCGCAGGGCTCAGGGAAAGGGGATGGGTGCGATGGGGGAGGGGGTGGNGGGTTTATGGGTGCGATGAGGGGGGAGGAAGGTTCGGAGAAAGGGGCTGGGTGATAAGCTCGGGGGCTCGGGGGCTCGGAGAAGGGGGCTGGGTGGGATGGGGGGAGGGGGCTTTCTTATTTGCATATAATAACTAACTCCTAAAAGTTTATTTCAGTTGTTATTTTTTTCTTTTTAAAAATAAATCCCAACCAGTTTTACCGGTAGTATGTACCAGTTGTATGGGATACAACCACAAGAGAGTTGCATTGTAGGAAATCCCATGATACAAAGACATTTGATTACCAAAAAAAAATTAATACAAAGACATTTTTGACCTTTAAAACTGTTATATTTTTTCTCCTCTCTTCCTTTTAGATACATAAATTTTTTTTGACAAAATTAGAGATTCAAGAAACTCACAAAACCCAAGATGCCCCTAATTGGCTGGTGGAGATCAGAGTGATGAGCTTGCCTTTAGGTCAATTGGCAATCGACGTCAAGGCAATGGGAAGAGGATTGGCGGATCAAGCAGAGGCAAGCTGAGGAGCATAGTCAACTAAGTTTGAGAGACTGTGTTTACACATTGGAGTAAGAGGATAAAGATGGTGGTGGTATTGGTGATGATGGTAATGGTGGGAATGCAATTCTTGAATTCAGTTTGACTCATTTACATAGTACGGCTGATCATATCCACTAGACTTTAGGGCTCGAGGACCATTTCAAGTAGTATTATTTCGAAAATCGATAGCTTCAACTAACTTTTGGACTTTAGGTATCTTCTATATGACTTCTTTTTTTTATCCCATCAAACATTGTTTGCTCCGGTGGGTTTCCTTAACCAAGCCACTGCCTATAAGTCGCCAACTCATTCTTTCAAATCATTGGGTTTATCATCAATGAAGACTGCATTTTTAGGACCGGTGGCAGTTTGATATTGAAAATGGAGGTTGAGAATTTATGGGAAACTACTATAGCAAAATGTGTTTTGTTTTTAGAGGATCAATTATGTAGAATGCAGACTGTGAACCATTTGCTATTAATTCAGGATTATGTGAGATTGTTAGGAGTAACTTTGCATAGATATGGGCAGTGGATGCTTTGAGCAAGCAATGAGATAAGCAGATTATAGAAGCTCTTGCTGCCTATAAGTTTAAGCAAATTTTGATGAAGAAAGAGTACATACGACTATTCTATAAATTTGCTTTCGTTTTTTATACAAATATCATATATCATTTAAGCATTTCTTTATGTTGCCCCGTTTTCATCCATGGTTTAGATTGTTGTCGTATAATGAGGTATTTTATTGATGATTCTTTGAGTTTCTTTGAATCATCATTTGTCAAAAGGTCTAACCATCCTCCATTAATGACATACATAGAATCTTCATCCTCTTCGCTAAGGGATCTTTCCTTTAATAATATTGATGGTCATTTCACTGATGGAAGAGATAATTGTAACAATACTGAAACTGCCATGCATCGTAAAGTGATCAAGCTTCACCTCTTTCTTAGATCCAGCCCCCTTTCTCGAATCTCAAATTTTGTCAAAATCCTTGATGTATTGAAGAAGAAGAGAGGATATAAAATAAAACAGTTTAAAAAGTTACAAATGTCCTTGGTTTATGCTCACGTGTGCTACACGTGTTGAATCTATTGATATTTTTTTTAATGAAAATTGGAAAAGTGACCAACAGTGCAATATTTAGTTGAGGTTGAGGTGCAAAATTCCAGAAAAAATTGTTTAAAGCGCATTCTGCAACACCAGACGTAGTCTGGGGCACAATAATACCAAGTTTTTTAAATTTTATTTGCTATTCCTAGATATACAAAGTGGACCGTACTGTGTTAGTGTAGTCTATTTAAAAGCCAATTAGTACGTATTTGTGTTGTATTTATCCCAGTTTATTTGTTTTTAGTGTTTTGTTTGTATCAACCAATTTAGTTTCCGTACCGTGCCAAGCGTGCTACGGACCCAAACACCTATGTGCTCATGCCATATTTGTGTCGGGCACATTTCGTGCTCATGTCAGACACGGGTCGTGCCTGGCCAATTATATTTTACACATTTTTTATAATATAAATTATATCGCTGAATAAAAATTATTCAAAATAAATTTTATAAATAAATTAAATTAATAATTAAATAATATTTNTTAAAATCTAATAAAGTATTTTAAACATAGATAACAAAAAACTCTACACTTTCAAATATAATTTATATATATGTATTTTTTTAAGTTAAAATCTATATTTTGGTACATATAAAAAATTAAAGTCAATTCTAATAAAATATTTTAAATATGAATAAAAAAAAAAACTCTCCACTTTCCAATCTATTAAGATTATACGCGAGGAAAGAGCGATTGCTGCCAGTGAAGTAAGAGCGGCTGCAACTTTTCAACCCATCTCGATGGCAGTTTAATCCATTGGACTAGATAAATCGCTCTTAATGGGGCAACAATTCTAACTATAAACGGAGCGCGGGCCGAAAGGACTTGCAGGTGTGATTTAGAAAAGATTAAAAAAACAAAAACAAAAAAACACGTTATTTTTATGATAAATAATCTTATCAAATAATTAGAGCTATTAAAACATATGGTTCTACAAATCGGTGAATAACAATAATTAGAAGTTAAAAGTCTCATATCCATCACGTACCCATTTTAAAATTTCATTTCTTGTATACACTGTTGGATGAGCAAATTTATTTTTATAGTTAGGGATGATTTGTCAAAAACAATAATCCATAAAACACTCACTCTATTCTTGAAATTTATTTAGAGAACACCATGACAGTCAGCTTAGTTAGCCACGTCAGCTTCAGCTCCAGTTCCAGCTCAGCTTAACTCCAACATTGACAGTTTGATACGGATACAACTCTATTAAAGTATATAATTTGCATTTTTCATTTAGCAAAAAACTAAAAATTGGTGCAAGTCTCATGAAGTTAAAGAGTCATTATGGGTACCCGGTTTGTTAGATTAAAATCTTAGGTTAACTGTGTTAAAGCTTATATATATTTATATATATAGTCAGGTAAGGTTATACTATCAGGTATATCTGATAGTTTTTATTTTAAAATATGTGATTTAAAAGCTGAGATTAATTTAAATAATACTAAAAAATAGCTTAGATAGCTTAAATGGCTAATAACCTGGCTATTCTCTTTTATCTAGCTTCATTATTCTCCCACTCGCTCGTTTTCTCTGTTAAGAAGAAAATTTTCACATTTTTCGCTTCTCTAGCACTCTCTCTTATTTGCAAAGTGATACCCATCAATTTCGTTAGACCGCAGGTATATTTACGTTTCTAAATTTATTTTCTTCAATTTCATTATTTTGTCATATCCACTTTGTATTTTTTTTTTTTTTTTTTTTTTTTTTTTTTTGTAGAGGTTGATTTTTGGAATTCTTCTACTAGCTTATTTTTGAAGATTTTTGTTTTTATTTCTTAGATTTCTCTTCCTATTTTATTTTTTGTGTCCGTAGGGGTTGATATATGGAATTTGTTGTTTGTGGAGGTTGATTTCTGAAATATTTCTATTGGCTTTAAAAGTACAAAGTGGGTATGACAAAAAAATGAAATTGAAGAAAAAAAAATTAGAGAAGTAAATATATCTATGGTCACAGAGAAAAAATGAGTGAGAGAGAGATAGGTGAAGCTAGATAAGAGAGAGTAGATAGATTATTAGCTGTTTAAGCCATTTTTTAATATTATTTAAGATTTAGTCTCAGCTTTTGAATCACATATCTTAAAATAAAAATTATCAAGTATACTTGATAGTGGCCTAACTATATATATATATATATAACAGAGTCTTTGCAATAGCTCTAAGCATAACTTTCTTTCTGTCTTAAAGCCCTATTTATTATAGTGTTGTGTCACTGATAATAGTGCCACAGATTAAAAGTCACTTATTAAATTTTATTAACACTATGGACAGTCTTATATTGTAAAAGCGCCGCCCTTTGGATTTGGTGTCCATTAAATTGAGGATGCCATTTTCAATGTGGGCGACGCTCATAGTCGTAGCATAGCAACACTTCACTGCAACGTCTTCATTTATATTTAGAATATGCTTTGATTTTCTACTTTTGACTTCGCAAATCTTTCACCTTCTAATGAGTAGCATATATCCAGTAATTTTTGTTGACACAAATTTATTATTTTGTGCTTTCAGCTAAATATATATATATATATTTTTTATTTTTTTTATTTTATGCTATCCTGCAATTTTTGTTGAGACACATTTATTATTTTTATAATGTGACATTAATTATATGGTACTACTCCTTGCAGTATTATTAATGTAACGTACGCGAGACATGAAGATAAGAATATTGGCCTTCGTATTTGTTATATTTATAATCCTTAGAGCATGTTATATTTGCTATTTGTTGTAAGTCTTTTTTGCAGGCTATCGTTTTACTCTAAAGTGAAGTTGTTTTCTTTGTTGGGCTATATCCAGTGTTCAGGTCCAACTCATATCTTTGTTTCAAGCCCGTGTTTCAAACGGCAACGTTTCTTATCACTACACTGTTTAACCTTAATATGCGAAGATGTATATAATGTTATGTTGGCATTGTAGCATTTCAGTCGTGTATTTTGGGTTTAGGCAATAGGCAGAGAGGCGATTATGGTTCATGTGTGTTCTTCGTGTAATCTTCTTTTTCTACCTTTCTGTTTCGTTGCTCTTAGTGTAGAAATCTTCGTGATTTCTCAGGTTTGGGTAATCTGGTTGTAATTGAGGTTTGGTGGTGTGGTTTACGTTTTGTAGACTTTCTTATGTAAAACTCTTCTTTAATAATAGTTTTAGCATAGGCTCTGGAAATAGAGCTCCGAGGACGTAGCCAAATTTATCTGGTGAACCTCGTTAAATCGTGTGTTGATTTACTGTGTTTTGAGTTTTTCTTCAACAATTGGTATCAGAGCTTTAGGGTTTTTTAGAATCGGGGTAAGTCCTGTTGTTTCCAGTTTTAAAAAGCCTCTCTATCTTTTTTTTTTGAAGAATCTGAGAAAGCTCTACACATATTTTATTTATGTAGGTCCGTAAAGATTTTTCAGAAACTGTGTTTTTCTATGTGAAGATCTGCTCTCAGATCTTAGAGTTTGGCCTTTCATGTGTCAAAGAATCTAGGACAACCATTTGGTAGGCAGAGTCTTAGGTCATTCTGTGAATCTTGGAGAATTTACATCTTAGAATTCTTTGTGTGTCAAAGTCTTTTCTTCTTTTGCGTAGTAGGTGAATTCTAGTGTTTGTTCTTCGATTTATAGTAACCTAGGCTTTACCACTCTCTGGAAGGTCCTAGGGTACCAATTACGAAAGGTTCTAGTGTGTTCCTCCTTTTTACTCTTTTCCTTTATCTGTTCTGAATCGATTTCTTTATTTTTCTTCGTTTATATTTCTTTCTTTTATTGAAATTTTTGTTTCATTATTGTAGATCATCTATATTTCCTTTTATTTTATTTTTTCTATCTCTACTGGTTTTCTATTGCCATGACTTCAAAAATTGAAGTTGAGATCTTTGACAGTAAGGGGGATTTCTTTCTTTGGAGAAAGAAGATGAGAGCCACCCTAGTACAATTACCAGTGACCAGAGCAATTGATGTTACGTATATTTCTGACACCTCTGATGATAAAAAGTTTGAAATGGATGAGATAGCTTTTATTACTATTATCTTACATTTGTCTAATGCTATGTTAAGAAAAGTTGAAGGTATTAAAACTACTTCTAAATTATGGACTAAATTAGAACAATTGTTTTTAACTAAATCTCTTCCTGACAAAATATTTTTGCTTGAGCAATTTTTTGGATTTCGTATGGATGTCAGTAACAATTTAGATGTTAATATTGATATGTTTAATTGTCTGATAATGAATTTGTCAAACTGTGATGAAACTTTCTCTAATGAAAAATGAGATGTCATACGTTTGAACTCCCTGCCTAATGTTTATAAAGATGTGAAAAATGCTATAAAATATGGTAGAGATACTTTGACTGTTGATAGTATTGTTAATGCTCTTAGAGCTAAAGACCTAGAGTTAAAATCTAAAAATAAGTATGAAGGGCTTAGCATTAGAGGAAGACACCCTGTTAAATCCTTTAATCGTTTTAACAATGGTAATAATAGTCCTAAGTCCAGAAGTAACTCAAGGTCTAAGTCTAAGATAAATAACAGGAAATGTTACTACTGTAGAAAACAGGGACACTACATAAAAGATTGTTTTAAGAAGAAAAAGGATGAGAAAGAAAAAGGGAATGCAAATGGTAATAATTTTGATAATGGTGGTCTTTCTGTTGTTTCTACTGATATTGACTCTGGTGAAGTGTTGGTTGTTTCTTCTTCAATTCATGCTGATGAATGGGTTCTTGACTCAGGCTGCTCTTTTCATATGTGTCCTGATATAAATGTTTTTCAGTCTTATACTAAAACTGATTCTGGTAAAGTCTTGCTTGGTAATAATTTGTCATGTGATATTAATGGTGTTGGCAATGTTATCTTAACAATGGATGATGAATCTACTGTTACATTAACCAAAGTAAGACATGTACTTGATTTAAAAAGGAATCTTATATCTATTGGTTTGTTAGATGAATTAAGCTTATCTTGTAAAACTGAAAATGGCACTATGAAAATTGTTAAAGGTTCTTTAGTTTTAATGAAGGGAGTTAGAAGAAATGGTTTATATGTTTTACTTGGGAAGACCTGTGTTAATACTAGTAATTCTTCTATTGCTTCATGTTCTTATAAAATTGTTTTGTGGCATGAAAGATTAGGTCATATCAGTGAGAAAGGTTTACATTATCTTGACAAATGCATGTTTTTGGTAAAGACAAGATAAGTAAACTGGATTTTTGTGAGAATTGTGTGCTTGGTAAACAACATAAGATCAGCTTTAGTTTAAGTACAAATACAAATAAAACTGAATTTGTTCTTGAATATGTACATGTTGATTTGTGGGGTCATGCAAAGATTCAAACCCAAACTGGTAAAAGATATTTCTTGTCTATTATTGATGATTTTTTGAGGAAAGTTTGGATTTATCTGTTTAAGAACAAAAAATGAAGCTTTTGATAAGTTTAAAGAGTGGAAATTACTTGTTTAAAATAAGACTGATAAATCTGTTAAGACCTTGAGAACTGATAATGGTTTGGAATTTTGCAATACTGTTTTTGATGATTACTGTAAATCTGTTGGCATGAATAGACATAGAACTGTAAGGCACACACCTCAACAAAATGGTATAGTTGAACGTATGAATAAAACCTTGCTTAGAAAAGCTAGATGCATGCTTGTTTCTTCTAGTCTTCTTTCTCTGTTTTGGGGTGAAGCAGTTATGACATCTGCTTATTTAGTTAATTTTTCACCTTCTACTGCTTTAAATTTTAAGTCTCCTGAACATATGTGGTCTAGTAGAGTTCCTGATAACAATAGACTTAAGGTTTTTGGATATGGTGCTTATGCACATTAATTAGAAGGGAAATTAGAATCTAGAAGTATTAAGTGTGTTTTTCTAGGTTACCCCTTAGGAACCAAAGGTTATAGGCCGTGGGTGCGAGATAGTCAAGGTTTTAGAGTTATAATCAGTAGAGATGTTGTGTTTAATGAGTCTTGTATGCCCTGTAAGCAGAAAGAGCCTGAAGTCAGTAAGTTAGAGAAAGAAAGAGAATTTAGAGAGTTAGTTTTAGACTTCAATAAAAAGAGTGGTGATCTTAAGAATGAGTTTAGTACTCTCATATCTGAAATTGAGCCTAATGAAAAAGGAACTGAACATAGTTAGTTAGAGGATCATCCTGTGAGGAATCTGATAATGAACCAAATTCCCTTGATCCCAAAACACTAGCCTCCCCAGGTTACCTCCTAACTAGAGACAAAGTCAAAAGGAATGTTAAACCTAATAAGAAATATGCTTTTGCTGATTTCATGGCCTATGATTTTGTAACCTTTCAAGAGTTAGCTGAAAATGAACCCAAAACCTATTTTGAGGCTATTAGGTCTAAGCATGCTTCTAAATGGAAATAAGCCATGCTTGATGAGATGAAGTCTCTAAGTGTCAACAAAACA
Organism: Ochetophila trinervis; assembly: GCA_003254975.1. NCBI lineage: Eukaryota > Viridiplantae > Streptophyta > Magnoliopsida > Rosales > Rhamnaceae > Ochetophila > Ochetophila trinervis. Next base: position 13,660 of record QANX01006407.1, on the reverse strand, counting down.
TGGGTTTTAGTCAAACCTCCTCCTAAACAGAGAGTTGTAGATTGTAAATGGATTTACAAGGTTAAAGAAGGTGTAGCTGCCATTGACTCAGTTAAGTTTAAAGTTAGTTTAGTTGTAAAAGGTTTTACTCAAGTAGAAAGGGTAGACTACAATGAATTTTTTTCCCCTGTAGTTAAATACACTACTATTAGAACTGTCTTAGCTTTAGTTACTCAGTTTAATTGAGAGTTAGAGCAGTTAGATGTTAAGATTGCTTTTCTGCATGGTGACCTAGATGAAACCATTTATATGAGACAACCTGAAGGTTTCAAATCTGAACAGAAAGGTGTGGAACTGGTCTGTTTACTTAAGAAATCATTGTATGGTTTGAAACAATCTCCTAGACAATGGTATAAGAGATTTGATTCTTATGTTGTGAATGCTGGTTTTCTTAGAAGTCAATATGATACTTGCTTGTACTTTAAAGATTTGATGACTAGTAAAGTTTTGTACCTTTTACTTTATGTAGATGATATGCTCATTACTGGTCCCGATTCTTCTGTTATACAAGGAGTGAAAGAGTTACACAAATCTGAGTTTGATATGAAAGACTTAGGTACTGTTAAGAAAATCTTAGATATTATTATCACAAGGAATAGGTCTAAAGGAGAGTTGTGTCTGTCTCAATCTTCTTACATCAAGAATATTGTGTCTAAGTTTTCTATGAAAACCTCTATGACAGCTTCTGTTCCACTAGGTCCTCACTTTAAACTTTCAAGTGATCAATGTCCTTCTTCTGAGTCTGAAAGGGAAGATATGGCCTCTGTCCCTTATTCTAATGCAATAGGTTTTGTGATGTATACCATTATCTGTACTATACCTGACTTAGCTTTTAGCATAAGTGTCTTGAGTAGGTTCATGGCTAATCCTGGTAAAGTGCATTGGGAAGCCATGAAATGGCTCTTTAGGTATCTTAAGGGTACTAAACTTGAAGGTCTTGTCTATAAGATAAGTAGTGAGGATGTTGAGTTATTTGGTTTTGTTGATTCGAATTATGCTAGTGACAAGGATAAAAGGAGATCTGTTTCTAGTTATGTGTTTTCATTATGTGGGAACTCCATAAGTTAAAGATCTCATCTTCAGTTTGTGGTTGTTTTGTCAACCACAGAAGCTGAATACATGGCAGCTATAGAAGTTGCTAAAGAAGCCGTCTGGTTAAAAGGATTGCTTGAAGAACTTAAAGTTCTCAAACAAGAAGTGATTTTGTTTTCTGATAGCCAGAGTGTTATTCACCTTTATACGAATCATGTTTTCCATGAAAGATCTAAACATATTCATGTTAAATATCATTTTATTCGAGATCTTATTGCTAACAATGTTTTTAAGATTGATAAGATTCCTACAGAGTTTAATCCTTCTGATATGGGAACTAAATTGTTATCTACTGGCAAGTTTAATACTTGCAAAAGCTTGCTTCGAATTGGAGTAAGCTGATCTGTTTATTTTGTATTCATTTTGTGTGATGATGTTAGTAAGGGTCTATGCTAAATCCGTTTTTGGTTTCTTTACTTTTTCTAATCTTTAAGGATTAGGAGGAGAATTGTTATATTTATAATCCTTAAAGCTTGTTATATTTGGTATTTGTTGTAAGTCTTTTTTGCAGGCTGTCGTTTTACTCTAAAGTGAAGTTGTTTACTTTGTTAGGCTATATCTAGTGTTCTGGCCCAGCTCATATCTTTGTTTCAAACAGCACCGTTTCTTATCACTACGCTACTTAACCCTAATATGCGAAGATGTATATAATGTTATGTTGGCACTGTAGCATTTCAGTCGTGTATTTTGGGTTTAGGCAAGAGGCAGAGGGGCAGAGAGGCAATTATGGTTCATGTGTGTTTATGTGTGTTCTTCGTGTAATCTTCTTTTTCTACCTTTCTGTTTCGTTGCTCTTAGTGTAGAAATCTTCGTGATTTCTCAGGTTTGGGTAATCTGGTTGTAATTGGGGTTTGGTGGTGTAGTTTACGTTTTGTAGACTTTCTTCTGTAAAACTCTTCTTTACTAATAGTTTTAGCATAGGCTCTAGAAACAGAGCTCCTAAGATGTAGCCAGATTTATCTAGTGAACCTCGTTAAATCGTGTGTTGATTTATTGTGTTTTGAATTTTTCTTCAACAGTATTTAATACAGGATTTTAGGGCAACAAGCTAATGGTAGATATTCAAATTCATAGACGCAAAATATATATTTATTTTGAAAAGATAATATTTTTTTTCAAAAAAAAAAAGACAAAGAAAACATGGTCAAGCTCAAGTGGATAAGTTATGACCACAAGATCACAATTCACAGGTTCAAAAAACGTGGGCATCAGAAAGATCATATTAATGATTGGCAAATACTACAAAGCTACATACTGCTAAAGTATCATTAACACTAACAATTTAACTCTTGTTTCGCAATGTTTATATTTTGAGTTACTTTAATTAGTGTAATTTTTAAGTTTAGACTAAATTAAATTTAGCATTTTAGATTTCTGATAATACATTTTAGAAATCTAGTATTATCTGCTGATATATGTAATTTCTATTATATTATTATTCTATTTTTTTTGTTACATATACTTAAAAACATACATAAAATAGTAATTACGTATGCTAGCAGATGATGCAAATGTAATATCAGAAATTTAAAATGATAAATTTAATTTAAACCAAACTTCAGAAGCTACAGTTAAAATTAATCTTTATATTTTCGAACTTTTATTTTTATTTTATTTTAATATATACCAAGCATACATAAAGAATAAATAATGGTTACTATATATGATAGTCCTTTATAATTAAAAAAGTTAGATGAGAAGGATAACTATCATTTAAAACACCAACCAATTATGCACAAAAACTAAAGAAAAACATTCAACAAAAAATGAAAACCAAAAGCAAAAACGTTATCAAAGGAGCACACACTAAGTTAACTTGCATAACCATAGTTAGTTAAAAATGAGACGGCAATTTTGGGTTAGTATACGATACCTATGTGTATCGTTTGTTTTAATAAAATTTGGGTAAAGAAAGAATAACTAGTTTATAAAATTCAATATTTTGGTGTATAATATATTAAGTAATGAAAAATATAGAACTAAAAATACATTATAAAATATTTATTAAAGTAAATTATTTTTTACATACATAATAAAAACTATAATTATTAACAAGATAATACTAATTTAATCAACTAAACAAAAATTAGCAAGGTAACTACCATGTTTAATATGATAGTTTATATAATAATATAATAATAAAATCTTTTACTTATTATTTTTTCATATTTTTTTATTATTTCTTTAATATTTTATTTAGGCTTTTTTGCAAGTTTAAATTAGGACTTGCATATTATTCACGTTTAATATTTTTAAGTTAAAAAAATGCATTTATTTCTTGTGTAATTAAAATTTTTGTATATGATATATATGGACATTTTTTTTATTTTATAAAAACTCATACGTTCGGGTATTATTCAAGTATTCAAGTGTTTTTCTTTCAAAAATGTGTAAAAATAAATAAGAGCATATTTAATGGTTCTTTTTATTAGAGTTTATGTGGCAGAAGAAATAGAAGTTTTTCTACTTATATTGCACAGTGTCTATTTAATAGACAATGTCTATTTAAAGTTATCTCCAATGGTTGTGCTCAAAACAAACTAAAAATGATTTAACAGTTAATCAAAATTAATAAAAATAAATATAATTAATGAATTAGACTGTCTAACAGACCCTCTAGAAGTAGACAGTCTTCTAGATATTTTCTATTTTTTTTATACTACATCAGTTTAACAGACTATTTAGACAGAGCCATTGAAAAATATTTTTAAATTAGACTGTTTATTTATTTTATATGACAATAATTTTTAAAAAATAAAAAGAACTATTGGAGATGCTTAAAAATAAATAAATAGACAGACAAATAAATTAAAGAGGAAAGGAAATCCAGTTAGAGAGTGGAAAAATCACTATTATCTACCCATAAATAAAGGACATTAATTAAAATGTTTAAATAATTGAAAATTTTACACAAGTTTACTGTTAATTGGCTAATATTTCCAACTAGATACATATATATATATATATATATATGACTTAATTATGAATGTACGAGTTTGATTAATTAATTATGATCGATATTCCACCACAACCCTCTATAAATAAAGCTGCATATATATTATTCACACACTCATATGCTTTTAGCTCTTCTCATGAGCACACTCGTGAAGATGAAGTTTTTATTGGTATTGCAAATTTTCTCTCTGCTTTGCTCCGTGAGCTCAGCTGAGCAACGTGGCAACTTTTATACAATGAATTACTGATGAAGTTTTTACCATAAGAATTGTATATCTACTATTAAACATAAAATTTAAAATACATAATTATTAACTTTTTAATAATTTAAACTTTTAAAAAATTGATAATTTGAAAAGCATAAAAGCCAAAAACACTTAATAAGTGCACCTAAAAATATAAAAATACATATTACACACATATATATATATTTGAATTGATCTCTTGGAAATTATTTCCCAGTTTATTGTGAGAGATATGGTGTTGTTACAATAAAATGGAACTAATAATATTGATCTACTTGATTTTACATGATAACGTTTTAATTTTTAATTTTATATACTAAATACTATTTAACATCCTAAAACAATAAAATGAACTCTTTGTTTTGTTGAATATAAAATGAATTTTATATGGACTCAGTAAACCATTACTATAAGTGCAGTGCAACTCAAGACAAAATAAGTTTTTGAAAATCTAGTCCTAAATCTTGATCATTGATTGGCACCGGATTATTCACTGATCTAGAAAATAATTTAATACTTTACTTGATTAGACTTTTCAATTCATAACTTTAATTTAAACGTACAATCAGTTTATGAACTTGTATTAACCGTTTCTATGCTATTGTGATATAGTTAAAACAAACTTATAGAAAAAATCAAACATTAGATCTGTACTTCGTCAACTCGGATAAAATTAAAAAAGAATCCGATAAGCGAAGGTCTGAGTCAGTTACATATTGCATATTCGGTTCCGAAATTTTATTATTATTATTATTATTATTATTTTCCCTTTCCCCTCTCGCCGCCCCCATTTTGAATTTTCAACGGGAAGCCCCTTGGTGGAAATTATATTTTATATAATAGGGTGTACGGCCACGTGTTGTCATTTTTCCATTTAGTTATTGACATATGGATTTAAAAAAAAAAAAAAGGTTATTAACATATGGGACAGGTTCGTTATAAAATTTTACATTTTAGTATTAAATAGACACATATATTATAAATAATTAGAATGTGATAGCACATTGCCATTGCAATAAGGTAGAGGCAAAGAAATCTCGTCGTCCTTGTGTTTGTTTGTTTGTTTTTAAATGTCTTTTTCTTTTTTTATTTTAGTTGAAGGAATTTATGTTGTCCTTAGTGTTAGTGTTATTGCAAGAATCATCGTACGAACTTGAAAGTCTTCAAAAACTTGGATAATTTAGCTTACATTTTGAGCAGCGTTGATCATAATTTGAAAATTTCACATATATAAAAGGAAAAATGGATAAAGTCCTTTAATCTGACGCCTCACAGTGATTGGAGACCATAATATAACGTTATCGTACATGCTAATTTATAATATAGAATTTAATTTTTGGTTTTCATTTTTACCATACGAATCTGTGGAAAGTGGATCTCATAGTTTGTCAAATTTTAGATTTCAATAGCATTATTTTATCATTGACTTGCATTTCACCACTCTAAGCAATCGCACCCCTTTCATCCCCAAAAGAGAGAAAAAAAAAAAAAGTGATAACATCACTTGCATTTTCAAATTTTATAATAAAACTACTTTTAGATTTGTGTGTGGTTGAAAATTATATTTATGCCATCTTAAAACTCATTAACTAAAAGTTTTATCTTAAAACTCATTACCTAAGGGCTCGTTTGCTCTATTACATTGTATTATTGTATTATTATTGTATTATAATATATTATATTGTATTGTATCGTAAAATATATCTCATATATTTAGTATAAAATTATACTAAAATATGTATACAATACAATATTTAATACATTATTGTATTGTATTGAATTATTTTATTAAAATTTAAAAAATTTAATTTTAACTTTAACTTAAATTTTAATTTTAATTTAACTTTTATTAAAGCTTTTAAATTTTAATTTTTAACTATTATTAAAGCTTTTAATTTTTAATTTTTAACTTTTAATTTTATTAAAGTTTTTAATTTTTAATATTTAAGCTTTTAATATTTATTATTAGTGAGTTCTAAAAATATTAAAAATAAATTAATAACATTGACTAAGATTGTAGATTTCATTTTATTTTTAAGCTTGACTAGTAAAATTTACAGACAAAATAACGAAAACTATAAATATAATTTAAAATGAAAATCTATGTTTCCAATTTAAAAAATTTACCATTTAGCTAGCGGAAAAAATAAAACATAAAAAAAAATTTAATAAAACATAAAAAAAAAATAAAAAATTTAACAGTAGATATATTGCAAAAAAATAAAAATATGTGTAGAATGTCTTTGATGTTTCAAAGTTCTATTATTTAATACTAAGATGTATTAAAAAAAATTCAAATGTATTATATACCAAATATAATATTAATCAAAATTAATACATACATTTCTGCAATACAATCCAACAATAAGCCACCAAAAATGGCCTAAAAGTAAATAATTTTTCAATCATATACAATACAAGAGTGCTCAATGTATTTGGGATCCGTATTTGATTCTTCAATCGGGAGCTGATCATTCTCCCAGTGAGTACAAGAAAAAAGAAATTTATGCTATGATTGACATGTGGATCAACAATTCTCAAATCAAATTGCTTTTCTTTCTTTCTTTTCTTTTTTAATAGCCAAATAACTTTTAATCTATAAGCATTCACCAAAAAAAACTTTTAATGTATAACTCTACATTAAAAGGTGAATATAACACAAGGACAAAATAAAAAAGAAATAAAAAGGTGAAAGGTGAACATGACGACAATCCCCCAAAAAGAGAAATGCCAAAGTACTGCAAATAATTGAACTCTACACAAATGAGAAACCCAAACAAAATCATGGCTAACCACCATAGACAGTGAGAGAAACAACTCTAATAATTGTACTTTAAAGTTCACTGCAAACTGATAGAAATTAAAATTTCACATAAAACAATATAAACAGAAACAAAATGACTCAGAAAAGAAAAACCACTATGGTGACCAAATAAGTGCTTATGAAAATTACCACTTACTGATTTCACCCTTAAATCCATGGCCAAAACCTGACAGATTTAGACTTCAAGCAAACAAGATAAAACTGGCATTCGAAGTGCCAAAATGAGTCATCATTGCCAACAATAACTTGACATCTAAGACCTAAAGAGTGATAACTATACAAAACCTTTTGTTCTTACAACTCAAGCATCCAACATACAAAATCTTTTATCTATAAATAAAAACCAGAGCTTCAAAAGTTCACAAACTTCCGACTCAAATATGGCATAATACTGGCAATAAGACTCATGATTAACCTCACAAAACTCTTCTGCAACGATCTCAGAAACATTTCCGGTGAACAATTGCTGGACCTGATTCATCGTACTCGCCCTTGGATATCCACATCTGCAAAATCCAGTAGAAAAGTTAGAAATGAACCTATAGCATTAAAGTTGACTACCTTTAACAATTTGCAATCACATTGGAACCCTATATACAAAAAGACCTTACAAATATACAAGAGTGAATTATATTATCAATATAAATATATAAAAATAGGAGATGGCATGAAAGTTACCTGTTGGAAGGTGCTGAGAGATGCTAAAATTGATCCACCAATCCAGACACTGTACTTTCTTTCTGGAGGAGCAACCACCTTGATCTTCATGCTGCTGGGAGCAAGAGCAGTAATTTCCTTGCTCATCCTATCAGCAATCCCAGGAAACATGGTTGAACCACCACTAAGCACAATATTTCCATATAGGTCCTTCCTGATATCAACATCACACTTCATAATGGAGTTGTAAGTAGTTTCATGGATCCCAGCAGATTCCATACCAATCAGAGATGGCTGGAAGAGTACTTCTGGGCAACGGAACCTCTCAGCTCCAATCGTAATCACCTGACCATCAGGCAATTCATAGCTTTTCTCGACAGTAGAGCTGCTCTTTGCAGTCTCCAACTCTTGCTCATAATCAAGGGCAACATAAGCAAGTTTCTCTTTCATGTCAAAGGACTATATTAAATTCATGAAATAATGTGGCCTATATTAAATTCATCTAACTCAAAGGACATGGTTTCCAACACATTGGAAGAATAGAGATTCATTATTCATACAAACCTGTTGTACGTCCACTAGCATAAAGAGATAGAACGGCCTGGATAGGAACATACATGGCTGGCACATTGAAGGTCTCAAACATGATTTGGGTCATCTTCTCCCTATTAGCCTTTGGGTTGAGCGGTGCCTCAGTAAGAAGTACTGGATGTTCTTCAGGGGCAACACGGAGCTCATTATAGAAGGTATGAGGCCAAATTTTCTCCATATCATCCCAGTTGCTAACAATTCCATGCTCTATTGGGTACTTGAAAGTGAAGATACCTCTTTTCGATTGGTAATAATCCCAGTTGCTAACAGTTTGGTCGCCGATAATCTCCTCCACCCCATTCATCGTATTCATCATTCCCAACATGGTTTGATTCGGTTCTGTTAATTTGATTCGGTAGGATTTGGAGAGGAACACCAAATATATATATATATATATATATATTTATATATATGTTAGTGAATGCTTCTTTGGTAAGGAAAGAGGGAATCTAATAAAGTTGGCGATTAAAATACTTCCCTCAATCAATACTAATATTCGTGCTGCTTCCGTACGGTTTGCTTTTGCATTGCTTTTCGGTGATTTTTTTACTACTTTCTCCGTGACTCGTGAGTGAAAGAACAAGAAATTTTAGGATATAATTAATTATACACGCACTTACTTTGCATTGGCTTTTGGTGCTTTTTTACTACTTTCTTCGTGAGTGAAAGAATAAGAAATTTTAAAATATTAAATATAAATACACTTTAGTATCTTTTAAAATTGAATTTGTTCATATATAAGTCTACAATTAATTTGTGCAATTAATACTATGTAATTTGAAAAAAGTTGCACACTTATACAATTTAGTTATAATTGAAAGATTACGTCAGCTTAGATGTCACGTGCATAGTAAATGATCTTCAAAATTAATTTTTTCATTTTTAAATGTACCGAATATTTAAAATAAATTAAAAAAAGCCATAAATAAATTTCAAATTTTCTTTCATATTTTTTTAATTTTTGATACAATTTCACTCATGGCAAATTTTAGAGTGCAACTTCTTTTTGGGAATGCCATGAAACTGTTAGAGTAATATTACTTCATTATGGACAATTTTATTATGAGCAAATGTTACTCCGTTATAAATACTATGTAATTTGAAATAAGTTGCACACTTATACAATTTAGTTATAATTGAAAGATTACGTTAGCTTAGATGTCACGTGTATAGTAAATGATCTTCAAAATTAATTTTTTCATTTTTAAGTGTACCAAACATTTAAAATAAATTAAAAAAAGCCATAAGTAAATTTCAAATTTTCTTTCATATTTTTTTAATTTTTGATACAATAAAATGAAAAACCTAATTTTGAGGGTCACTTGCCATGCATGTAACTTCTAAGTTGACAGAATCTGTGAATTTTAACTAAATTGGATAAATGTGCAACTTTTTTCAAATTACATTGTATCAATTGCACTAATTAACTATAGAGATCATATGCGAATAAATTCAATTTTAGAAGATACTAAAATGCATTTAGACTTAGGATATTATTATACAGTTACTTTGCATTGGCTTGTGATGCTTTTTTGCTACTTTATTTGAAAAAAACCTACAGTGCAGCTTCTAGAATGTTATTGACCCATAATCGAATAACATTGATCCATAATAGAGTAACATTGTAGCATTTATAACGGAGTAACATTTGCTCATAATAAAATAACATTTGTTCATAATGAAGTAATATTACTCTAACAGTTTCATGGCAATCCCAAAAAGAAGTTGCACTCTAAAATTTGCCATGAGTGAAAGAATAATATTTTTTTTAGGATATTATTAAACACACTTACTTTGCATTGGCTTTTGGTGCTTTACTATGTTATAGCTATTTTTAATTTTTTGGGATTCATTACATTTTACACCCAAAAGTATGCATATTAGTATAACTAAAAATTTAAGAAATATCAAAATTGCACCTTAAATTATCATTTTTCTCTCCTTTCGGTATAATATATTGTTAATAACGTCCTAAAATTTGGATGAAAAAAAGTCAAATATGCAAATTATATGCCTCCCTATGAATGATATATTTTGGGAAAAAAAATGAATAAAACAAAAAGAGTAAAATTGTCCATTTATTAAAACCCTATACATCCATTGCTTATTTTAAAATATAAGAACACACAATATCATTTGTTTGTATATATATATATGGTTTTTTTTCTAAAAAAAATTAAATCTTTCAATTTCTTCATTTTAAGTTGTTTTTGTAGGAAAATGCTTGCATATGTAGCTTTTTCCATCCAAAATTTTGATTGTGTTAACAATAACTATACCAAAGTGAAAGTACTAAAATGATAGCTTAGGCTATAATTTGAAATTTTCTAAAGGTTAATGAGCAAACTGAAAAGCACTGCATATATAGTTTACGGATGCAAATTAATTAGTGTAATATTATTACATAAAGTATACGCTTGACAAATATAAATTAAATTAATAACAGCATATATAATGAATAATAATATATTAATTGTCTAATTTTTATATTAATTATTAATTACTTATGCTACTCATAGATTGAAAGTGTGCAAAACCTGAAATTGAGCTATTGGATCTTTTAAACAGCGTTTTTTTTCTTTTTTCTTTTTAAAAAATTAGACAGAAAAAATAAAGAAAGGGAAAAAAAAAGAAAAAAAAAAGAACTCCTCCTTGCAATAGGTGTTTTGGGTGACACTTAAAATATTAGGGCAAATTTCATTTAGACATTTTCAGTTTTGCCATAGTTATACCTAAATCCATGCTTTCGAAAAAAAAGGCCTTTAACTTCCATTTAATTTTCTATATCGATCTCACTTCTCAGATTTTACTAGTTAATTTTAATATTAAATGCCAAATGGAGATTAAAAATTAATATTTTATGATTGAATTTTAAAAACACAAATTAACTCCAATATTGATGGTCCACAATTGACTAAGTAAGCTGCTATGTTGATTGCCTCCGTCCAAAACTACTTTGGTAAATCTACATGTAATTGCACGCTCCCGGCCTTTTCGGTTAAAGTTTTGTTCATCATTTTTGTTATATTGTTCTGTTGTGGGGTGGTATTGCCAGTAGAATCCTCTCCAGTTTGATTCCAATATCATAACATAACATCTTAAACTATGTGTCCTCATACTCCCCACCGCTATCAGATCTCAGGGGAGCTTTGGGAGACACTTCAAAAATTAGGGCAAACTTTGCCATAGCTATACCTAAATCCATGCTTTCGAAAAAAAGCTTTTAACTTCTGTTTAATTTTCTATATCGATTTTAACTTGTCAATTTTTACTGGTTAATTTTAACATTAACTTGCCATTCTCCACCAATGCTTTGCGCTTCTTAAACACTTCAAATACTTCAGAATTATGTCTCATGAAGTATACGGTATACCTATACTTTTCTAGAATGGTCATCAATGAAAGTCACAAAATAAGATTTTCCACCTATTGATGAAACTGAAGTTGGGCCCCAAACATCTGTGTCAACTAACTCGAGCTTCTCTTGCTTGAGAGTTCTGCCAACTTTTTTGAAACTAACTCTTTTTTGTTTTCTGAAAATACAGCTTTCACACGCATCAATCTCAGCTGACTTCAAACTGGGTAGCTTCCTATTCAAATACATAACCTTGAAGCCTTTTGCAGTCATGTGAACTAACCTCTCATACCAAGTAAAGAGTACCATTTTTCTTACATCAGCAACCATCATAGCTCCTTTGGAAATCTTCCAAGTTTTACCTACAAAGGTTGTCACAAACCCTCATTAGCCAGCTGCCTAATGGAAATTAGATTCTTCTTCAAGTTGGAAACATGCCTCACATTGTTCAGCCTCCATAAAGATCCATTGCTTTCACCAAAGCTCTGATACCAGTTGTTAGGTTTCAACAGGTTTGGAGTTCCACCCTAAAAGGTCAACCTTGTTAGGGAGAATAGTTCATCCCACTTATATACCCTTTAGGATCTCATATTTAGCCAATGTGGAACTTTGTCGCACACTCTAACATTTCCATCCAAAATTTTGATTGTGTTAACAATACCTATACCAAAGTGAAAGTAATATAATTATAGCTTAGGCTATAATTTGAAATTTTCTAAAGGTTAAGGGGAAAACTGAAAAGCACATAGTTTTGGGATGCAAACTAATTATTGTAATATTATTACATAAAGTAGTACGCTTGACAAATATAAATTAAATTAATAACAACATATATAATAAATATAATAATCTATTGTCTATGTTTATATTAGTTACTCATGTATTCATACATTTAAAGCGTGCAAAACCTGAAATTGAGCTGTTGGATATTTTAAACATTTTTTTTTTTGAAAAATTAGACAGAAAAGGANAATTAGACAGAAAAAAGAAAGAAAGAAGGAAAAAAAAAACTCATCCTTGCAATAGGTGTTCTGGGAGACACTTAAAAAATTAGAGCAAATTTCATTTAGACCTTTTAGTTTTGCCATAGTTATACCTAAATCCATGCTTTCAAAAAAATGCCTTTAATTTTTTCCTAATTTTCTATATCAATCTCACTTGTCAGTTTTTACCATGAAGATTAAAAATCAGTATTTTATGATTGAATTTAAAAAATGCAAATTTTAAACTAAGGAGTGTAAATGAAATATTTTCTAATAATTAAATTATTTATAGTTAAAATCAGTTCTGAAAATGACTTTCCAACTTTTGACACTTACTAAAATGTACATTGTATCGATCTATTATCCAACGTGACAAATGCTTACACATTAAAAATTTTTACGAGTTATTTCATTAATATCGATCTCATGGGTAAGAAAGAATTCATGCACTCCTTTCATAAATAAATAAATAAAAACAAAAACTGTATGTTTTCTTTTTTTCATTTAATAAAAAAAATCCAACCACTTAAATTACCATACAGATATATATATATAGAGGGAAATTTTCTTAGTGATGAGATTGTTTTACTTTATAATAATTAACGAACACTTGTTAATAATCTCAAATTTGTGTTTGAATTTAATAAAAACTGAGGATATTCCTCATCCATATGCATATTTACATGTATATTATACATTTGACAATACTAAATTTTAAAATTTCAAGCATTTTTTTTAGTTATCTAATGGTTGTTCATAATATTTTATTTTTTGAAAAAAAATTCTCTTTTATTATTTATTATTATTATTTGGATGCCGATCTCGGTTGCAATCAATTCCCATTGTCTTTTTTCTTGCTTTTGTGAGAATGGTGCAATTTCGAGAAGCCAATGTTAATGTGCAACATGGCTGCAGTATG
>QANX01006405.1:30337-45770 GCA_003254975.1 Ochetophila trinervis | reverse complement strand
AAATTCTTTCTCTTTTATTTCAAGTTAGTTCAGTGCACAAGGCGTTAAGTATGGAATTTTCTTCCCTGGCAGGCAACAAAGAATTTGATTTGGAAGTGATGTAGAAAATCCAATTAATAAAACAGAAACTAAGCTTATAAGACCAAACGAAATTATCTGTAAGCTTTGATCAATGTTTCATTAATTTGCAGAAGCTTCAAGCTTCAATTTACAGAGAGAAATGACGTCAAAAACAGGTCTACCGAATGTAGGGGATGAGAGTTGAATTAAATACTGTTCACACATTGAACCAGCTCTTGACACGTGTCACCACAAGACAAAAATAAAGCATAACCCTACCAACTAAAGGAAACGACGCCGCTGCACTTAAAAGAAATAAAAAGAAATAATAACTAAAGTCAAATGACCAAGCTAAACATTGAAACGCAGCAGAAAATAGAAATAAGCCACAAAGCATTCGGTCTTCCCGCAGAGAACTATTTTCCCCCAATTTGAGTGAAGCTAGGGATTGAGTCCAGTAGAGAGAGAAACGGAGGATGAAAGGTGCGAACTTTCTGCTTCAAGAGAGAACAGATCCTTCGTCAAAATCTATTCTAAAAGAAAAGCTGTGAAGCCACGTGGACCATCTACTAAGGAGGAATCAGATATTTCACTAATAACTTGGCCACGTGGATTCAGTTAAAACAGAAAAACAAACAACAAGATTAAAACGTAGAACTTAAACGAAAAGAAAAACTAAGGAACCAATAGGATTCAAATTTCTCCAACGGTCATAAACTTTATGAGACCAATTCTGAGAATTATAGAGGAAACAGAGGCTGAGATCCTTCGTCGCATATCTAAGCTCCATTGTTGGTTCAGTACCAGTTTATTTAACAAATTTTTGCTTCTGAGTGTTGAATTTTTTTTTTTTCTTTTAAAATTATATAGGGTTTCAAATTATATACGCTGTCGCTTTTTCTGGACAGAGCAAACGCTGTCGCTTGAACTCCTTATTTTGATTCCCAAAAAGTACTCTGAAATGAAACTTCACGGTAACAAAAAGGATTCAGGCTCAGCCTAACCAAACGTAAGTTCCTTTCACTTTATTCCTCTCATTCTAACGGTCATTATTTTCCTCCTTTCAATTTCAAATTCCACATCGCTAACGGCTAGTATTTTACTTTTACTTTTATATAAATCACCACTGTTGCTATGCGACAGACATTTTACTTTTTCATTGATGGTCCTTTAGTTACTTCTTCTTCTTCAATTTCAATGGAGACCCCCTCATCAACAACAGCAACGTTCCAATTCCAGATAAGTAATTTTGAATTTCCTTAATTTCAAACCGACAAAATTCATTATTTTTTTCCTTTTTGGATATATTTTCTTTATCGTTTCTGTAATTCGTGTTTTCTGTTTTAGCAATCTTTCTTCAGGAAGATTGAAGAATGTGGAAGAAGAAGCCGAGTCTTTTAACGCATGGTAAAGTCTCCGGTGATGGAAATTTGAACACCAAAAAATGGCTCTCTGATTAGGTTAGTTTCAATGAATCTGGAGTTGAAATTTTATTATATTATATATATATATATATTTTTTTTTTCCGTTTTCTAATAGTGTTTCATGATACAAATTCTCTGCTTTTGATTTTTATAAGATTCTTATAGCCATTTTTTTTGCATTTATGTTTTGAAAATATATTCTCCNCTTTTATAAAGTCTTAATTGAATACACCTAAATTTTAATAAACTTTTATAAAATCTATTANTAAACTTTTATAAAATTCATTAAAATCTCAATTGAATATCTTTTGATTTGTATAGACTTATTTGAATTCCGAATTGAATACTCTAAACTTTTTTACTTTTTTAAAATCTAACAAATTTTTAAATTGAATACATTATCTTTAGAGTTTAATAGATTAAAATGGAGTTATAAATTTTAAATTTTTTTATAAATTGTTATGGAGTTCTGTCACATAAAAATTTAATGAAATTTATGAAAAATATATAAAATTTCACTTAGACTTTTTCATTCACAATTTTTTTTTTTTAAATACAATGAAATCTATCATTTTTAATTTTTTTTTAACTTAATAACTTTTTGAATATTTTCACATTTTAAAAATTTTTTACAAAGTTTTAATTAAATACAAATAGATTTAATAAATTTTTATACAATCTATTAAAATCTAAATTAAATACCATTAAACTCTTAAATCCTTTTAAAATTTAACTTTAATAAACCTTTTAAAATTTTAAATTCAGACCGGATTGTACAGCCCAAATATACAACCAATGCTTGGGTCCCATGCCACGCTGAAGCAGAGAAATGTTTGAGAGAAAGGAAACCCACGCGGGACACCCGCGAGATTTGGATCTGTTTGTTACCACTTTCTCTCAAACAAAACAACAAGCATTCGACGGATTCAATTTTAATTATGTCGCAGCCCTTCCATAAACAATATTTATATTTACAATATTATTAATACTATTAACAACCAAATCACCGAACTTGTTCTTTGGTTTGCTCTTCCCCTCTCTCTCTCTCTCTCTCTATTTAGCTTTAACAGTAGAGAGAAACTAAACCTCACATAAAAGCTGGACCTCCATCTCACTAAGTCATGGTAAATTTATCTTTACCTTTTCTGTTTGGTTCTCGGTAAAATCGACAAGAAAATGCGTTCAAGAATCCAATCCATTTCTTACTTTTATATATATATATATATATTATATATTTTAAATTGAAATTCTTTTTAATTCAAGAATTTGCAATATTATTCTCTTTGATTAGTCTCCTTCATTTTAAATTTTTATTATTTTTTATGATAAAGGACTCGAGAAATTCTTGAATTTATATATTTATTGAAGAAGTTAGTGCATGATTTAGCTTTATACGTATTGATACTTATAATTGTTTTGTTTTAGGTTTTAATTAGAGATTTAGCTTGTTTTCGGCAAAGATTTGTTGATTTCGTTAAATCATGAAATGTTGGCTAATCTAGAACTTCTTCTTTTTTGGTGATTTATAGACACCTTAGAATGTATTTGAGACCGCTGTTTTCTTTTTCTTTTTTTAAGAAAGATATACTATCTTGAATTTGCATCCTTTTTGAAATGTTAACTGCATTTTATATGTATAAACATTTACACTAATCACACTCTATATTATGCTCATAAGTTTCCATATATACATAAAAAAAAGAAAAGAAAAAAAAGGTTCTTATGGATGTATGACATAGAGTATAGACTTTTGATTTTAATCTTCATTGTAGTACTACAATAATAAATTTTATTGCTCATTTAAGCCTAAAACTCTACATCCTGTCCTGGCTCGTGTATGTTTGACTTAATATGAATACATAGCATTTGTGTAATTTCTATTTGTTTTCTTGTTCAAACAGGTCAAAAGAAAAGTTCAATGGAAAGATGTTCCCTTGTTGGTATATCAGAGTCTGGGTTTGATTTTTGGCAACTTATGTATTTCTCCTCTTTTTGTGTATAAAAGTACATTTATTGGAAGGTTGAGTAGTTACCGATCCGAGGATACAGTATTTGGATCATTCTCGGCGATATTTTGGACTCTTACTTTTCTTGCATTGTTCAAGTATATTGTTTTCATGTTGAGAATAGACGATAATGGTGAAGGTGAGATTCCTTCAAATGAATTTACAAACTCTTGTTTAATTTTATTTGTAACTTATACGGTGGCATTATTGCAGGAGGGCTCATGGCATTGTACTCGCTCCTTTGCAGAAATGCAAAATTCTCGCTGTTGCCTAATCAGCAAGCAGCTGATGAGGAGCTTTCTACATATCATTACCCAGGTCACTCAAATAGAAATACACCTGCCACTTTGTTGAGAAGATTTATTGAAAGACATAGATATGCAAAAACCAGTTTACTTGTTCTAGTTTTGTTGGGAGCCTGCATGGTGATTAGCATTGGTGTCCTTGCACCTGCAATTTCAGGTTAAGGCACTTTCTTTACCTTTAACCTGTCTATATGTCTTTTACAGGAACTAATTGATTTTGCATAATTGGTCTGTTGCAGTGTTTGCATCCATTGAAGGGATGGAAGTTCAAGCAAAGAATGTGCATAGTGGTGAGTGTTATATCTTGCAACTGAACAACTGAATATTAGCTTCCAAGTATCTTAATGACAGGCTATAACTTCATTTTTGTTATCCATCTAAATAAACAAATTGTTAGTTTGGTTGTAAGCTGTATCTTAAGTGGTTGTTTCATATATTCCAATTCATACACTATTATTTTTTATTGCATTGCCTGCGTTTTTAGGAAAGAAAATTATGGTATCTCAAAATAGTGTGGTTTCTATATGGGCGATTGAATATTATTGGCACTGGCAGAACTAGACCTAAATTAGGTCAGTTTTGTTGTTTGCAGCATCAATAGCAAAAGAGATGCGAGTCATAAAGAGGAAAAGGGAGCTGTATGTTTCAATGCCTTTAAAATTACTGACACTATAATACTTACACAGGTGTGGTGGTCATTATTTCCTGCACTGTGTTAGTTTTTGTTTTTTTTCTCCAACACCGTGGCTCCCACAAGTTGGCATTCTTGTTTACTCCTATTGTAATCCTATGGCTACTGGCTATTGCTTCCATTGGAATCTCCAACATCATCAAGTGGAATCCTGGAGTATATCAGGCTCTTTCACCTTATTATATTTACAACTTTTTTAAGGTTACTGGGAAAGATGGGTGGATTGCTCTTGGAGGAATACTTTTATGTCTTACTGGTAAATATAACTTTTGGAGTTTTATTTCATTAAGCTTCTTTTGTTGCATTATCATTTCATCATTTGTTGTCATTTGCAGGAACTGAAGCTATGTTTGCTCATCTTGGCCATTTCACAGCAACATCAATTGGGGTATGGGCAGTCCATAAAGAGGATTTTTCATTACATTCTAATTCTATGTGACATTATTGAAGTTGCAAGGGGAAAAGATATAACCAGTATGCCATGCGTAACTCTTTGACACTTCTTGAGTATCAAAACTATTTGAACTTACACTGCCATTAAATAATTTTGACATGAAAAAAAGGATTTTAGATCAACCATTTCTGGATCAACATTATGTTGCCATCTAATAATGAAACCTGTCCCCATGGGAAGTTCCTCTTCAATTGATGATGTTTTTCATGCACCTAATTCATAGGGCGGTAACACTTGAAAAGTGGGACTTATTAGCAAGAATGAGTATACTGGATGATATGATAATTTGTTTTAAAGTTGAACATATTCTATAACTGAGATTGAGGTATGAATCATTACTGCAAAGCTGCATTCTAGTGATTAACATCATAAACGTATGAATATATATATATATATATATATATATGATTGTATGTATCAGGAAGTATCTCCAAGTTGACATTGAAACTATAGAAATTAACTTGAGATTGTGAAATCACGCCTTTGTAAAGACCATTATACCATGTTGGTACCTTTAATCTGGGGCTTGGAATGCTGGATCTGGAGAACATATGGTCATATACTCACAAATTTTGTATTGGAACTGCTATTCTCCAGAATCGAAAGGGCATACTTGTGCTTGACAACCCAAGGCTTTTATCATTTGACCAGATAACCTTGCATCCTTCCATTCTCTGTTTATTATATATCTAATTTTATAAATCTATGTTAAAGAATCTCAGTGTCAGATCAACTAATGGGCTTAATAGGTGTTGCCTGTAGTTATTGTTTCCCTTCTTTTTAAGGGGTGGGAGAAGAATTGATGCTTTCTATGCAGCTTTAGGTTTTCCTGGAGCTATGATGGCTGGCTTCATTGGAAGTTTAGTTTCTTACATTAAACGTTTTCTTATGAAAAAGAAAGTCTATGTTTGAAATTACCTTTAAGCTTCACATTACCTCAAGATCATTCTGTTTGTTCACTTGAATCAGCAGTTGAAGTTTGTTTTGATTATTTCTTTTATCTCATATATCGGTTATATTTCCATCATTGAAACACTAGCTCCTGTTGGTATGTGCAGGTTGCGTTTTCTTTTATCATTTATCCATGTCTAGTACTTCAATACATGGGGCAAGCTGCATTTCTCTCAAAAAATTTATCTGCAGTGCATAAGAGCTTCTATGCTTCTATTCCTGGTAAGCTTCTGCAGATGTAAAATGTAATAGATGTGCACTTAGCACATACTTTAGGCCAATAATTTGGTATGGATGATCATCATTTCCTGAGTTTTCACTTTCTATTTCATGTCAATTAAATTTAGTTGTAGTTTGATGTTGGAGTTGATACATGAGATGCTTTGTATTGCCATGAGTACTTTGGGAGAATGTACGCCGTTCACATCTGTGTTTTTTTTCCTTTGTCGTTAGAATTAAAATGTACCATATAATAGTGTTTCTTGTAGGCATTTTTTGGTCCCCTAAAATCTTATTATTATGCTGCTTGCCAAATGTTTTTTTTCCATGTTTGCAGATCCCTTCTTTTGGCCAGTTTTTGTACTAGCAACTTTGACAGCAGTAGTTGCCAGTCAAGCAGTTATCTCAGCGACATTCTCGATTGTCAAAGAGTGCGCCGCATTTGGATGTTTCCCTCGTGTCAAGATTGTACACACAAGGAGGTGGATTCCTGGTCAGATATATATCCCAGAGCTAAACTGGATGATTATGATTCTCAGTCTAGTTGTCATAATTGGTTTTCAAGAAACAAATCAGATAGCAAATGCTTATGGTAAGTCATCTTCGGCAACATGAAAAATCATATTTAAAAGTTGATATTCATTTTCACTTGTTAGCTCCATTATTGAGTATGTTTTGCATAGAGTTTGTGGCTGAAATGGGATTTTCTCCTCAAATTTTCTGATTTATTAGATATTGTAAGCTGACGTCTATAGATGCTCATGCATAATATGAGTGATACTGGTGATGATTTGTAAACGTCTACACATTATACTTATCTCATAATAGAAGTGCTTGAGTGTCATTGAACAAAAATATTTCAGAACTTATACATGTGAAGCTTTAGGAAAGAGAAGAATTCTATGTACAAGTATTCAGATGAGTAAGCTGCACTTACTTAAAAGTGATTTTTCTGATAGGGAATTTTTGTGCATTAGAGCTCATTCAGTTCATTTTCGTCTAAAGTCCGCATCTTGATTGAAGTAAAGACTTGTCCTAAGAAGTAAGGAGATTCCTCAAGTTATGATGGTTGACCTTCCCACTTATTATACCTAAACTCTACACGTGTTTCATAGATTTGTCCGAGACTATTTAGTTGACTGGCCTAGTTCATTTCAATGTTTATATCGAGCAAAACATATATAAGTAGTCAGAATTATGTAGTTCGCTGAATGACTGGATTAAACCATCAAAGTGGGTTATTTCTAATTATTTATTTCCAAGTATGTATTGCATGATATGTTAAAACGCTGAGTGTTGAAAGGAAAATTGTTAGATCATAAGTTTTACTTTGATTTCTCATTCAAAGCTAATCTTGCTATCTTAATATCAGGGATTGCATATATGACTGTGACATTCACGGTCACATTGTTGGCGTCACTAGTCATCAACCTTGTGTGGCAGAAGAGT
Organism: Ochetophila trinervis; assembly: GCA_003254975.1. NCBI lineage: Eukaryota > Viridiplantae > Streptophyta > Magnoliopsida > Rosales > Rhamnaceae > Ochetophila > Ochetophila trinervis. The sequence continues at coordinate 38,211 of QANX01006405.1, read as the reverse complement.
CTCGTTCTTGCTCTTTTATTCATCTTACTCTTTGGATTGGTCGAAATTATCTCTCTTACATCTTTTTTTATGAGAATTGCAAAAGGTGGATGGATTGCTCTTGTCTTTTCAGGAGTCTACTTTGTCATTATGTATGTGTGGCATTATGGTGCAAGGAAAAAATATTTGTGTGACCTGCATAGCAAGGTTTCTATGAGGTGGATCCTCACACTGGGTTCTAATCTTGGGATAATTAGGGTTCCTGGGATCGGCCTTATCTATACAGAGTTGTCTAGTGGGGTACCTGCCACATTTACTCATTTCTTAACTAACTTACCTGCTTTTTACCAAGTGGTTGTATTTGTCTGTATTAAAACTGTCCCTGTTCCGCATGTACCCCATAAAGAAAGGTATCTCATTGGTCGGATTGGTCCCAAATCTTACCGTCTATACCGCTGCATCATTCGCAACGGTTACAAAGATACATCTAGACATGGAGATGATTTTGAAAATGATCTAGTAATGAGCCTAGCAGAGTTCATCCAAATGGAAGCAGAAGGTTCTAGGACAGTAGATGGCGCTGGGGATGGTCGGTTGGCAGTTGTGAAGTCATCTGAAAAGTTCGGTACAAGATTGGCAATATCGGAGACTTCTGGTCCTGGAGAAAGCAGCAGCTCAAATCCATCTACCACTGTGAGTAGCCGCAAATCAGCCACACTGCAAAATTTGCAGGCCATGTATGAGCAAGAATCACCTAGACTGAGCCGTAGGCGGCATTGTAAGTTTGAGTTGCTGGATACAAAGTACAACGATTCACAAGTAAAGGACGAGCTTTTGGAGCTAGTGGAAGCTAAGCGTGCTGGGATAACGTATGTTATAGGCCACTCATACATAAAGGCGAAATTTAACTCTCCATTTTTGAAGAAATTTGCCATCAATATGGCCTACTCTTTCCTTCGGAAAAACTGCCGATCCCCTTCTGTCACCTTGAACATTCCTCGTATTTGTTTGATTAAGGTTGGAATGAACTACCATGTGTAGTGCAAGGCCTCTCTGGTGGCTTACATTTTTGTGAAAAATTTGTACCGCTGCAGCAAAACTTGAATGGTACAAGATTACTAGTACCTTTACCGTGATAACCTTGTATATGGCATAGGGGATGTGTTGAATTATCAAGATCATGCTTTTGCTGATTGGGCACTGCTTGTTCTGCTACTTCTTGAGAAGCATGTTCAGGCTGTGGATTGAAAAGGATTTCTGAACTGGTATCTCTAAAAAGTTTTACCCTCTTTCAATATGAGTCCAAAATTTTGTCTGTTTATAGGAAATAAAACCTTTGCTTTGCGCATTGCTTCTTGAAAGAAGCCGTAATAGAAGTATTTTGATTTATAAAAAAAAGCCTAATCTATAACTATTTTATCTCCAAGAGACTGGTCTGTGCTATTAGATCTGGGGACGATTTCTTGATTTATAAGGAATTGCGTTTATTTATGCCAAAATTACTAAATGGATTGATTTTGTTTCTAGTTAAATTTGTTTTCAAGATTTTTGCCAAACTGGAAAAAAATGTGTTTTTTTTTGTTTTGTTTTGTTCTTTTTTGTTTTTGTATTTTTTGGGTCTAGTAAAAATCGCTTTTAACCATTTTAAAATCTTCTCATAAGAGAATCTCATGCCAAAAAAGAAAAAAAAGAATCTCAATGATGTTTTTTGTTTCTTATTTGGCACTCCTTTGTATAATAAAATATGTTCCCAATTTTGAACTACAAATTTAATGAGAAATCTGTATTACTAGACCAAATAAAAAGGAAAAATAAAAAAGATCCCAGAAAGTGAAGAGTAAAAAGGTACGTGACTCCTATAATTAATTTTCTTTTTCTCTCTCCCATAAGGCCATACCCATAATTAAGACAAACATGTTTTCCAGCAAATAATATTACTGATAATATAATGAAAAAATGTAATTATTTATTCTGAAATCTATCCAGTTAATCTGCAAAATTTCTGGTCAGACAAGGAAAATAATTTAGGAATAAAGCTTCCCTCAAGGGAACACGAAATGGTAATTAAAAATGAATAAAAATTTAATTTAGCCCAACAAATATAAAAAATAAAATAAAAAAAAGACCAATGACTGAGAAGTAAGTACCATATCCAATTGTCCAAACACCCTCCCAAATATTTCTCAGCCAGAAATATATTCTACATAAAAACATTTTCCCAACCAGAAAATCCAAATAGTTTCCCAGGAAAATTCTTTGTGTAGTTCCTCTCTCAGGCTCTTGCAAAGCTCAGACTCAGCCACCAAAAATACACTTTCACTTTGTGCAAACCTCTTTTTTTTTCTCATGCTAATAATATTCGGAGCTTGCCTCAATCGGATCCTGGCCCACCCGAATTCGTCCCGAGCACCATGTTGAGCTCCACATGCTCTCACTCTCTCCTCCAACGCCCTTTTCTTCATACTCCTTTTCATAAAACTAGGGTTTCTGGTCGACATGGAGCTCTTTACCCAATTACCCGGAGTTTTCGGATCTTTGAATCCCATTCCAGGACTTCAAACAAGGTTAGCTAATCCCAAACTAGTATTTATTATTTGACTTTTTCTTCTTTTCTTTGAAGATTTTTTTTTTTTTTTTTTTTTTTTTTTTTTATAGCTTTTGTTTACTTTTCTATTTAGTTTGCTTTCTTTTTCGATAAATTGAAGTCGTATTTGCTTCTGTACATGTTTGGTTGCTGAGAGATTACAGGGAAAGGGGAAAAAAATTAGGACTTATAGTTTGTTCATAATTCTTTTAAGAGCTTTTCACATGGAGTTTTTTTTATTAGCAGTGTTCAATATAGGAATCATAGGACTTGGTTGTCATTGTTCTGTATAAATTTCCTCTATTTGCTGATTTGCTCTCCTACTAAACAGATAAAAGTATAATTAGTGATTCAGCAATTAAAGGTTCAATTTGCTACTCTCTTTGTCTCTCGGGAAAAGAAATTAAAAATAATAATAATAAATCTGTGTATGAAATTGTAGTTTGCTTCGTATTTTCGGTTATGATTCCGATATTGTAATTTTTCTGTTTTTCATGTATGCTTCTTGGGTTTACATTGCAGGAATGGAATAAAATTTCATGCTTTAGGAATGAGGATTTTTCTTCGGAAACCCAAAACTCCGAATACGTTGAACATTTTGTACCGGAGGAAGTGGGGGAATCAGAATGCAAAAATTCAAACACGGTTAAAAGAGATTTGAAATCAATTCTTCGAGAGGTAATACTTTCGATTGCATGGTTCATATGATGAGTTTTAAGTTAATAGGTCTAAGTGATCCAGTACTGTTGTCTTATGATTATGATGAGTGATAAATATCGTCCTATATGAACTTTTATTGAATAAGTTAGACACTTTTCATCTGGGGAAGATGGTATTCAAAATTCATAATGTTATTAATTTCATAGTTCTTTCATTATCTGAATTTTGTTTCAGCTTTTGGGTTACATGTGTCTGGTGATATGAACTTTTGGTACAAAATGTTAAACTATGAGGTGGGTTACGATGTCAATTATTTTTGTGGTTTTCTTTACTAGGTAAATAATAAGGTTACCAACAAACAACTTAATTAAAAGAAAATCATCCATGTAGAGTCCAAGATGTTATGGATTGCAAGCTCCAACTTTATATTTTTCCTTTTTCATATCTTACTTCTTGAAATGTAATTTAAATGTAGAAAGGAATTCATTATGTTGCAAGTTGTTCAGCTACTTGCTATATCAAATTTCAGGTTGCTGATGCAGTGTTTAGGGCCATTGGGAGTAGGTGGACTGTACCATGGACTGCAGAGACCATAATGCAGGTTTGTATAGTCCACATAAATGCTGCATTCAACTTCAGTTCAGCAGATAGTAATTACTAAGGTTATATATATACAAGCCCTCTGTAGTGGGCGAAGTTGCCCACCACTTGGTGGGCGACAGCTTACTGTAGCCATCAGATGCGCGCGATTCTGCAAATTTGATGGCTGCAGTGGACCTTTCATTGTTAGTTTTGCTAAAAATGGGTGATGTCACCCACCACATAATCAGGGACAGTCCATCGCAGCCATAAGATCTGCAGAATCGCATGCATTTGACGGCTACGATGGGTTGTCGCCCACTACAGAGAGCATGTACACACACACACATAAGAAAATTCTACCATGTGGACATCCGGATATGCGGCTTGTCACTAAAGCTGTTTTTAATGGCAGTCTTTGTTGCTGAATTGTCACTAAAAGCATCTTTAGTGACAATCCAGATGTCCGGATCCCAGAATCTCCCTATATATATATTAACTACTTGTCTGGATATGTTGTCAAAGTTAAATATAGGAAGATACTTTGTAAGAATCAGGGTTTGTAATATTAGTGAGCTTTTCTTTTTTAATGACTCTTGATGTATGGTTTCGTTTCTTGCAATGACATGTACATTTCCAATCAATATTCCAAACTGCACAAATTACCTGTGTATGCAAGGCGGTTGGCAATTTCATAGCTATTCTCCTTTTGCTTTATGTTTTATGTATCAACATACGTTCAATTTACCTGGTTATGGTTTTGAATGTGTTGTAAAGCAAGGCAAGGATTCTGGGATTGGCGAAGATAAAAGAGATTATCAATTGCACAATTGTATATTTAAGAAAGAATGAAAAGATAAAGCATTCACTTGGATGTCAAGTACCACTTATAACTTGAATCCTTCCTTGCTTAAATATCATATACCTTTTTTTTTTTTTTGGTAAATAAATATCATATACCTTGAGAATAGAGTAGATCCTAAAATTGTATTAATCTGAACTTACATGTCAAGCTATTATATTTTCTTCTATGTTTTATTGTAAAGCTCATATTTAAACGTTTTTCGTGCTACTAGTAATTTATACAAGTTAGATATTTTATGATGACAATGAAAGTTTGGCAATATACTAATGACTGGTGATGCAGGTTATGCTTCTCTGGGTTGTTGCATTCTGGTTTATAGGATCTTGGATGGTTCCATTTGCTGCTAATATAGCAGGTTTCAGCAGGGAATCTCTAACATTTAGGGGACAAGCCTTATTGAGCCTGGTGACTGATGTCACTGAAGGTGTTACTGGAATTATGATCCTACACCGTTGCTTGTCTCGGTTTCGTCCTCTTCCCCCAGACTGGTTCAGATTTAGTTTAAAAGGGAAGTGGCATTTTGATGTCATTCTGGGGTGCCTTATGTTTCCCCTGGTCAACCGGCTCTCACAGTTCAACCTTAACTTATTGCCTCTTTTGCCTTCCATGCCTGTCACAATATCAAGTGTTGAGCAGTCAATATTGGCACGTGATCCAGTGGCAATGGCTCTGTATGCAGTAGTGGTGTCAATTTGTGCTCCTGTTTGGGAAGAGATAGTCTTTAGGGGTTTCCTTCTCCCTTCTTTGACCAAGTACATGCCCGTATGGTGTGCAATATTGGTGAGTTCAGTTGTCTTTGCTTTAGCACATTTCAATGTACAGAGGATGCTACCACTTATTTTTCTTGGAGTTGTGATGGGTGCTGTATTTGCTCGATCAAGGAATCTATTACCATCCATGCTCTTGCACAGCCTTTGGAATGGTTTTGTCTTTCTAGATCTAATGAAATAACTTTAAGGTTTGTACTTTACATGCTGTTAGTTATGCCATTGTTCAAAGAAATCATTCCAAAGTTGTGGACTGCACTCCTTCAAAGGGTTGTGAATCTTCTTTACCTCCAGAGGCTCACTGCTTGCACCTTGTCTGTAATTTTGATGCATCAATGCCTGCCGAATTTGGTGTAGCTCCCACTAACAAATGAAAAAATTTCAATGGACCGTGGATGAACTACACGAAAATCCTATATTTTAAGAAAATCATTTGGCACTTTGTACATCTGCTTGATTACATAAAGGATGTGACCAAGGGAAATAAAAATGAATACAAAAAAGGAAAATGTATACAAGTCATTATTGCCGTGGGAGGTCTTAGAAGCCAGCACAACAAAATTATTCTAGTTAGATGTGCTCCTTTTTAATTTGTTCTTACGATCCCTTCTTCTCCTCCATTGTTTTACAGAAAGGTAAAGTTTGAAATCCTCTTTAAGGAAAAGACCAATTATTACCGCAAGAGCATGAGGAGATGATTGTATGAGTACCAGATTTTGTATCTAGTATACGATGTTTTTGTACCTTTCTCAAGAGTAGAAAATGGTTATACTTGAATTTCAATTTGTAAACATTTCTTACCACATCCTCTTCCTCCTGTTTTATTGTTTCTAGAATGGTAAAAAGTTACAAAGCCCCTGTTAAAAAAAAGACCAACCTAGAGTTTTTTTTGTACCTTTCTTTTGGAACCTATTCTGTGGTCGATTTTGCTTCCCAAAAATCAGCTTTTTAATTACTGGTTGCAAGTTTAGAAATAAAAGGAACTTAATAGCACCAAAACATAAAGAGCCCAAACAATGCCAAACTCAACTAGAAATGGGAAGAATTCACCACACAAAAAAAAAAAAAAAAAAACTAGAAATGGGAAGGTAGTGAAATTACAAGTGTATGTTAAAATTTAATTGAAAACAAAAATAACAAAATAAAATGTCAGAAGTGGCCCTGTTAAAAAAAAAGACCAACGTAGAGTTTTTTTTGTACCTTTCTTTTGGAACCTATTCTGTGGTCGATTTTGCTTCCCAAAAACCAGCTTTTTAATTACTGGTTGCAAGTTTAGAAATAAAAAGAACTTAATAGCACCAAAACATAAAGAGCCCAAACAATTCCAAACTCAACTAGAAATGGGAAGAATTCACCAAAAAAAAAAGAAAAAAAAAAAAACAACAACAACAACAACTAGAAATGGGAAGGTAGTGAAATAACAAGTGTATGTTAAAATTTAATTGAAAACAAAAATAACAAAATAAAATGTCAGAAGTGGGATTTGAACCCACGCCCTCTTTCGAAGACCAGAACTTGAGTCTGGCGCCTTAGACCACTCGGCCATCCTGACTTCTGTTTTACAAACTTTTTTTACATAATATATTGGTGATCTAACCATGTAACCGTTCTGTCTACTTAGAGACTACTAAATTAAAAAAATAAAACCAAAAATAATTTGATTTAAAGAAAACAAACTGGTTTTAAGGCTAAATAGATTTAAAAGTTGACCCAAATGTTCAACTAAGCTGAAAGGAACTGCATAATTGTATAAGGTGCACAAATATCTTGTATAGGACATATGTATTAGAAGGAAACATCCTCAAATATCTTCAAATGATAAAAATAATGGTGCACATACACAATTGCAATGTACCTAATCGGAGAAAATGGGTAGGAAATGTGGATGCATAGATTATTCTCGTGCAGTGTCAATTACAAAAGATCTGTTCAGAAATTATTAACTAATTTGGTATTTTATATTTATCTTTGGAAAAGAACTTCAAATCTAGTATATACATATATATGTGTGCTTTTTCATTACCAGACAAATAAAAGTTGGTAATTAATCCATCAAAGTATGGTGCTAATAAACAACGTTTCTGTTGACATCTTTTCTCACCTCCACTTTCCTCTCCACTATCCAAAACTCAAAAACATATACATATATTTAAATGCATCATAAAACTCATTTGTAAAAGTCCTTGAACGTGATATGTATTAACTTTCTCTTATAATAAAGTTTGGTCAGACAAATATATTAAAAATAAAAAAGGTTTAATTTCAGATCCGATTGTGGCTCTTGAACCATATTTTTCCGTTCCTTGACATGAAAAAATTTCATTATATATGTGTCATTGTTTTTATCAGTAATATCCTACCGGGATTTAATGGACTTTTGTGCATCTCATATACTACATACATACATATATATATATATATATATATATATATATATAAA
>QANX01006405.1:0-30050 GCA_003254975.1 Ochetophila trinervis | reverse complement strand
TATATATATATATATATATATATATATATATTGTGATAGATCCAAGATAATAATGAAATATCAATAGATATAAAAAGTAATATTGGTTGTGTATGGCCATTATTTTTTGGGTTCATTGTGTTTTTTGATATTTTTCGATTTTCAAAATTTTACAATTTAAACATTTAACTTTTTAATTCCGTAATTTAGAATGTTAAATTTTTAATTTGTTGCAATGTAACCTTGGATCACATATATAATCTTCTATTAATATTATTAAAAAAAATCTAGAACAAAGAAAATAATAAAATTAATCCATCAGAATCAAAATAAATTGATTGCATTGCTTTTTTGTAACCATATCCCTGTCATAATCATCATCAGCAAGCTAACAAAACTACGCAATTTCCAAAAACATATTAACTCAAATTTAATAGAAAAGAAAATTGATCATGGAGAGAGACTTTGTGCTACGTTATTTTTTATTATTTTTATTTATTACGTATCACGTCAATTTAATCATTGATATATTATATTTTATATGTTTTTTTATTTTCATATTTGATTTAAGCATTTTTTATATTCATTTAAAATAGATTAATATGTATTTTTTTATATTTTAAGTGAATTTGACCTAAAAAAAATTTCAAAAAAAAAAAGCATAACTGTAATTAAGTGCAAAAGGCAAAAGGCACCAGGTATGGCAGTCGTCTGGCCAATGGTTTTTAACAGTCAACAACGCACCAGGCAGTTGAGCTCAAATGCAATGCCAGGTGTGGTGCTAGGCGCCTGGATAGATGCAAATTTTGATCGTTCAAGTGCATTTTGTTTCAATTTTTAGCCATAGATTTTAGTTTAGATATGTTTGACTATTTTGTAAAGAGGATAGCTGTTTTAAGAGAGAAAAACTCAAATTTAGATTTTCCAACAACATGATGAGGAGTAATTTTCTCTCTTGTATATGAGTATTGTTCATTATTAAATTATAAGATGTAAGACTTAGTTTACATGTTTTAATTCAATTTTATTTATTCAATTTGTGTTCTACTATTGTATTCATTTGCTATTCAATTTTATTTATTTATTATAACTTGGATCTATTATAATTATTTATGAATTGAATAATTTTAATTAGAGTTCAATTTGTATTAAATATTCTAATAATTAGTAGCATTTTGATGTTGACAATTATGAGCTAAGTATTTGTTAACTTTTTAGAAGAACATATTGATTTTGGTTGTTATTGTTTTTAATGCTTTTATGAATTTATTTAGATCACGTTAGTTCTATATATTTTATAATTAGGATTAGTTTATGATCATACAATTAATTAATTGTGTAAAATTTAGAATAAAATTAGTCGTGCTATTTTATTTAACCTAATATTAAATGATTATTATGGATATACTTTATGTTTGTGATCACCTATTATTTAATAAAAAAAGATACTCTGACCTAATTTTTTTATAACTATTATTTCCGTTAATTTTAATTTTATTGCCTTAAATATTTAAATTTTCCAATATAAAAACTTTCCTATTTGTAATTTTAATTTTGCTTTCCATTATAATTGAAAAAGTTTGATTAACAGTCTCTGTAGAATCGATCTAAATTTGCCATTATTACCGTAATGATCAATTTAGTATTATAATTTAATGTTTACAACATGTATTAAATTTTGGCGCAACTAAGTAAATTTCCAAAAACATATTAACTAAAATCTAATAAAAAAGAAAATTGTTCATGGTGTATACTATAAATACTTATATACAACATCTGTGCTATATTATTTTTTTATCATGTACAATGTCAATTCAATCACTTATAATTATATAATACATCAAACAACAATACAATAAAAAGCTTGTAAATTCGATAAAAATTTATTACGTAATATTGTATATTTAAAACAAAAATTCTATGTATACATATGATAGGGCCACATATGGGGAACCAATACTTGCAGGGAAAAATAGGTAGATGTGCAATTGGACAGCACAAGTTGTCAAATTGCATTGGTACGTGAGATAGAATTTCAGCTGTATGTATACAAAAGTTAGCTCAACGAAGATTCTGTTTGATATAATTTTTAGAAATTTAGAAGTAGATTTTAAATATTTAAATTATTTTTTTGAAAACATTTTAGATTTTAAAATTAATAAAAAATAGCTTTTTCAGAAAAGCTTATATAAGAAAATAGAAACAAAATTTATATCATGAGACCAACTAGTTTAGTTGGCCTACTGTTCTCGGGTAGACAAAAGGGTAGTCATTATGTGCGGCGCTCGAGCAATGTCCATGCGTCACGTGCAGTTACAGCTGTGCTGGATCTGCCTCTACACTGCACCAATTCCCACGCCTCTGCCGCCCATATTAGGCTTTCACCCATTCCTTGCCTTTCTCTCTCTTTTCTTTAAGACGCTGGGCCCCAACCCATTCCCACCCATCGCTCATCCCCGTTGAACATCCATAATTATGCATGGCTTATGCTTTTTAATTTTTAAGTCTGTGTTAATTTAGTTTTTAATNACCCTTAGATAACTTGTATCTAAAAACGTGGATTAGAAGGCTAGGGAAAGAGAAGAATAATCGCCACAAAGTATTTCTACTTTGATAAGATAATTCAACTCCTAATGCAACAAGAAGAAGAAATTGATTCCTCACCTTGCAAGAACACTCCTGAGAGCAACAGGAAAATTAATTCTCTCAATTGATTAAAAACTCAAATCTGTCTTACAAAAGAATTGATCCCCCTTTATATAAGGACTAGGGATAGATCAAGAATGATGCGGAACCCCAAGCTTAAAGAAACTGTAATCCCAAGACACAAGATGATATGGAACAAACCCTAGGTAAAAACCCGCCCTATAGCACCTCTAGATAACAATTGTATCTAGCAACACTAATTAGAAGGCAAAGAATGAAATTGAAATTCGCCACAAAGTAAATTCCTTTGATAAGAAGATCAATTCCCAAATGCAACAAGTAGAAGAAGAACTATCCTCACTTGGAACACACAAGTCTTGTTGAAAACAAGAATAGATTCTATATAATCAATAATCAAAGTTTCTTTAACAAGCTAGTAACCTCCCCTTTATATAGATATTAGGGTTAGGTTAGGAATCAATCTAGACCATAAAATAACTAGGAAAGTAATCCTAAGGCTAAAAACTAACCCTAAATAAATATAATCCGAAAATAGAAATAATTACAAAACTGCCATTATAATCTGGAAATAGCAATAATTACGAAACTGCCATTATAATCCGAAAATAGCTAAATTACGAAAGTGCCATTGTAATCCGAAAATAGCTAAAATTACTTCGTTTCGCCTTTGCAACTCCCGAACAGCATTACCACCTTCATTATTTGCTTGGACATCATGCTTAAATCATCATCTTTTGCTCCAATGGTAGAATATGGCTCTATGATGCCCGCATCATCATCTTTTGCTCCAATGGTAGAATATGGCATTATGATGCCCGTATCAAAGAATCAATCAAAACCATAAAGTAATTAGGAAACTAATCCTAAGAAAATTAGGAAAGTAATCCTAAGGAAATTAGGAAGGTAATCCTAAGGCTAAAAACTAACCCAAAATAAAAATAATCCAAAAATAGAAATAATTACAAAACTGCCATTATAATCCGAAAATAGCTAAATTACGAAAATGCCATTCTAAGTTGTTTATTTTTAAAATGATGCCGTTTCGTCTCCGCCACTCCCGAGCAGCATTACCACCTTCATTCCTTGCTTGGACATCATGCTTTAATCATCATATTTTGCTCCAATGGTAGAATATAGCTCTATGATGCCCGCATCAGGATGAATGGAAAACTGCATTTAGGACTAAGTATGGTTTATATGAATGGTTAGTTATGCCTTTTGGCTTGACTAATGCGCCTAGTACCTTTATGAGACTAATGAACCATATCCTAAGAAATTTTATAGGGAAATTCGTGGTTGTCTATTTTGATGACATATTGATTTATAGTAAAAATCTAGATGACCATGTAGAGCATGTTAGGGCAGTTTTAGAAGTTCTTAAGGAGGAAAAGTTATTTGCCAACCTTAAAAAGTGTACTTTTTGCATTGATCGACTAATATTTCTTGGCTTTGTTGTGAGTGCACGTGGTGTTGAGGCTGATGAGGAAAAGGTGAAGGCTATCCGAGAATGGCCCACACCTAAGAGTGTTTCTGAGGTAAGAAGTTTTCATGGACTAGCTGGGTTCTACAGAAGGTTTGTGAAGGACTTTTCTACCATAGCGGCACCATTGAATGAGATTGTCAAAAAAGAGGTAGGGTTTAAATGGGGTAAGGACCAAGAGGTAGCTTTTCAAACTCTAAAAGATAAGTTATGTTCTGCTCCTATTCTTGTATTACCTAATTTTGACAAAACTTTTGAAATTGAATGTGATGCTTCTGGAATTGGTATAGGTGCTGTTTTATTGCAGGAAAAACGTCCCATAGCATATTTTAGTGAAAAATTGAATGGAGCTCAACTCAACTACACGACGTATGACAAAGAGTTGTATGCCCTTTTCCGTGCTTTAGAGGTGTGGCAGCATTACTTGTTCCCGAAGGAGTTTGTGATTCACACTGATCATGAGTCGTTGAAGCATATCAAGGGACAAAGAAAGCTCAACAATAGGCNTAATATTTATTTTAAAAAATATTAATAATTATAATTATTTATTATAAATAAAATATTATACATAATAAATTAAAATTATTAATTATAAATAATATTACTCATTATAAATAAATACCATCTAATATAAAAAAATATTACTTAAAAATATAAAACTCACAGCATAAACCTCTATTATATTATGAGGAAGTTCGCTCTAGTCTATCTCAAATATACATGCATGCATGCAAACACACGAAAGGAATGCATATTTCCCCAGCTTGTGCGAACATGTCCCCATATCCGTGACATCGATCATGTATGGTGATGTAGATTCCCACATGCACAAGTGTGTGTGGTGCAATCAGAGCCGTCGAACGTCAGGACATGACAATGAGTGTGGGTCCCAATTGTTCTCCTATACGGTCCAGATAGATAGAATACAGGCAGATGCAGTTGCAAAGGTGGTGAATTTAAAGCTTATCCGATTCGTATTTCGGCGCAGGCGCAGGAGATGCTGACCCCACTTCATTTTGCATCAAACTTTCACATTTTTATTTTTATTTTTCATCTAAAAAACTCTCACATTTTTCTCTTTAACATAGAAAAAAGTAATATAAAAAATCGTTACAATGTTATTTTTTTAATTATTACATATAATATTTATTAAAAAAACCACACGCAATATTAAATTAAATATTTATGATTATATATAATGTCATACAAATAAAATAAAATATATAAATATTATTATATATTCGAAAATAAATGGTTCTGACATATACAGTTGACATAAAAATTTCTGAATGATAACCATTTTTCTAACTTCATATTCATTTTGTCAAATTTTAAATACAAAAATATTTATTCAATAAATAAATAAGAGAAAAGAAAGCCAAAATAAATAAAAATCATGTTATTTTTGGACTACAAAGTTCATTAAAAACTTAATAATTGATGTAGATTTTAAAATTACTAACTTAATTTTTATTCAAATTTTTTCTTCAATTTATTATTTTTTTATTTTTACAATTTAAAAATAATTTTTTTCCATTTTAATTATTTTTAAATTTTCATATCTAACCAATTTTCACGCTGTTCAAATTATTTTGGCAACACAGTTGTTAAAATTTTAGTAGGACACTTGATTTTTTCCCGAAAGCTACAGCGTCAAAAACACGTCAAACTGTCAAACCGAAACATTAACCGCCAGAACGCTGACACGTAACAAACTATCTGAAATTACACACGCTTTCTCTTTCTCTCTCCGGAGGGATTTTGTCTTTAAAAACTCAAAAACCGAGGGACAGTCCTGAAAAAGCGGGAACTGACTCTCACCCTCACCACCATCGCCATTACCATTCTTCTCCGCCGCCATTAAAACCGAACACCATCAATCATTTTTTCAATTTCATTTCTACGCTCCAACGAAGATCCGCTTCTTCCGTTCCTTAAAATAGCCCCAAGCCACTCCTAGTACTATCTCAATTCTAAAATGAATCAGGGGCTTTTCAATTCTATATCTTAATCACTTTCTGTTATTCTTCTCTCTCGTCGGAAATGATAAATCATTACGATTTTCCGGTTTGATACTGTGCGGAAATTCTGATTTTCTTCTTCTTCTTTTTTTCTTTTTTTTTTTAAAATGTTTTAGTGAATAATCTGTTTTTTTGTCGTTATAGATGGAGATCCTTTCTTCTTCTTCTTCTTCTTCTGCTCTGTTTCATTGAAATTTCAGAGAGAAAAAAAAAATGGATATTTACGAGTATTAAATAGAAAATTAAGGTGCTATTTGGCTGGTTTTCGATCTCTGCTTGCGTTTGAAAGTTTAAATTAGGTTTAGAAATAAGAAAAGAAGAGAAAATGGAACAGAAAGGGTTTCTGTTATCGGCGTTGGGTGTTGGGGTAGGAGTTGGAGTAGGACTTGGTTTGGCTTCGAATCAAACAGTGGGAAAATGGAGCGGAAACTCCTCCTCATCAAACGCCGTAACTGCCGAGAAGATGGAGCAGGAGATGCTACGACAGGTCGTTAATGGCAGAGAAAGCAAAGTCACTTTCGACCAATTCCCCTACTACCTCAGGTCACACTTCGCCGTTCCTTTCTCTCTCTCTGTTTTGTTTTGTTTTTTCGATCGGCAACGCTTTTCTTATTTTCGGAAAACAGAAAAAATTTCGCCGATTTCCGATGCATCAAGAACCGAAGCGTGTGTTTCCGTGACTCGGAGAATAAAAAATCCCCATTTTTTTATTTTGCTCTTCCCACCGATCAAGGATATAGAGTACTGTGTATTATCAGAAAATAGGAAAAAATAATAATATCTATTTTGTTAGCAACGTCACGTGCCTCTCTTTTAATTTATTATCCTCCGCATCTTCTTTTTAGTATTAAACAATTTAAACTTTATTCTATTTAGATTATTTTGTCTCCCTTCCTAATTTTAATAAAAGTTCCTCTTTCTTTGAATATGTTATTGTTTTAAATTGCTAAACTTAATGATTTCCGTGTAAATTAAAAACATTAGGATTTTATGGCCAACAGGTTTTGATACCAAGATTCCTCTAATTATGATTAATTATGGAATATCCATCCCCAGAAGGCTGCTTAAGTTCTGTTTGGATCATATTTGTTAAAGGAAAAAATGATGAGTCTAACTGTTTAGGAAAAATGATAATTCAACTATATTAATTACTGTAGGCTTTTCAAAACTATATTAATTATTATAAAATTATTTAGACTTTGCTGCAGATTATTTATAACTTGTTGAGCGTAGCTTGATTGGTGTTTGACTTTGCTTTACTTTTAACAGTGTAATTAGTGAAACATAAACATCACTTTGGATTGATATGTTTCAGTGAACAGACACGGGTTTTACTGACAAGTGCTGCCTATGTGCATCTGAAACATGCGGAGGTTTCTAAATATACAAGAAACCTTTCTCCTGCTAGTCGAGCCATTCTGCTATCAGGGCCTGCAGGTTTGTTTTTGAACTGTGTACTGTTAAGGGTTTCATAATTAATTTAAAAGTGTAATTATAACTTCTAATTATACTCTTTTTCTTGAAGAACTTTACGAACAAATGCTTGCAAAGGCTTTAGCTCACTATTTTGAAGCAAAGTTGTTGCTTTTGGATGTAACAGACTTCTCCCTGAAGGTATGTGTACCTTGAATTTTTATTTTTAGTATTTTATTTTTTGGTTATTGGTTTCCAAGTTATAGTAATATCTATACTGTTTTTGAGTTTTTACAGATCCAAAGCAAATTTGGCAATGGCAACAAAGATTCTGTAAGTTTACTGGAGACTCTGCCATTAGAATTCAGTCCCTTGATATCCGATAACTTTAATGAATTTGAACAAATCATTCCTTTTTTTTTTTCCCTTTCTGGAGTCCTTGCGAAGGTTAACTTAAATGTTATAGATGTGATGTTCATGCACATTCTATTTTGCGCCATTTGCATCGATGAGTTGCCTTTCTGACTTGATACATTTTTAAAACGTCAAATATTGATCTTTGCTTTCCAGTCTTTTAAAAGGTCAGCTTCGGAGATGACACTGGAGCGACTGTCTGGCTTACTTGGGTCATTTTCCATCCTTCCACCAAGGGATGAACCAAAAGGTATATTTAACATATCCACGTCTATTCTGGTAAAACTCAGTGGTGTGGTTTCTAATTGTTACAAAAACAAAAAAAATACGCTTAATTTTCTTTTAGTTTTTAAGCATTTCTGGATGGTTGCATTGTAACCTTTTAGTTGCCGCGACATGTGTATGCAGAATTGTTATCCTAGAGGATTAGCAATATGTGTTTGGTGAAAAGTTCCTTTTTTTAGTTTTGTACATGTGGAATTGCAAAAACTGGTTTTCTCAGTTACAGTGGTTATGAATCTGAATTGAAAAATTTGTATTCTTCCTGTAGGGGACTTCATTGCGCACATTTGTTTGGTAATTTGTTGTGTCTATCTCTGATAGCTCTGACAGGAAATTCAATTGCAGGATCCTTACGAAGGCAAAGCAGTGGTATGGATACTGGATCAAGGTATTTGAAGTCAAATTTGCTTGATAAGTCACAAGGCATTAGGTTCCCTATTTTTTTCTTCACTATATCTTGTTTCTGCAATTGCAGGGCAATGGAATATAGTAATCATCCAAAGCTTCGTAGAAATGCCTCTGCCTCGGCCAATATCAGTAACCTTGCTTCTCAGGGCCCTGCAAATCCAGGTCTTCTCCATAAATTTCTTGCTGCCATAAGGATGATTTTTAAGAGAAAAAAAATAAACAAAAACTTCTCCTTTTAACAGTGTGCCATAAATATAGAAATTCTGTCGCAGTGTGTATATGTAATCAAAATATGAAGTTCATTCACATTTTTTATTTGTCAATCAGATTATAAATTTAAATCATTTTTCTTGCATTGTGATAACAAATCAAAACTTCCAAAGTAGTATAACATTCTTAAATCAAGTCCTAATATTTTAGCTATGAGAGGTTAAATTCATTGTAATGTCAATACTTGAGATGGTATTTTCGCAGATATTTATAATCAATTCATTCCTTTGATTATGGTGAAACTGTAGATAAAACTGTTAAAAGTGAGAAGGCTCTTTACCGTATCTTTTCTTCTTGATGACATGTAGCATTAACTCAGAAAAGAAAAGAAAAGAGGAAAAAAAAAAAAAAAAACCTCACACACACACATAAACAAACAAATTTAGGGTCACAAATTTCTAAGGGCTGCATCTTTTAAGTGTTTGTTAGCTTTACTTATACATGAATTATTTTAGTTGCTTATTTTCTGAATGTTTTTCTTATTTTTTTTAGCTCCTCTCAAGCGCACAACCAGCTGGTCCTTTGACGAGAAGCTTCTTATACAGTCTCTTTACAAGGTATTTTCCATTTTGGACAATCTTGTGAATCTCAGCAGTCAACAATGCGTCATATTCACACTTTCCTTATAAGATATTGCTCAATCAAGAAGATGATGTCTGAAACAAATATTAATGTATTCCTTGCAGGTTTTGGTTTACGTTTCCAAAACCAGTCCCATTGTGCTGTACCTTAGGGATGTAGATAAGTTCTTATCTAGGTCACAGAGGATATATAACCTATTTCACAAAATGTTGAAGAAACTATCTGGATCTGTCCTGATCCTTGGTTCAAGAATTTTGGATCCAGGTAATGACTACAGAGAGGTGGATGAGAAGCTTTCTGCTCTTTTCCCTTACAACATCGAGATCCGGCCTCCTGAAGATGAGTCCCATCTTGTAAGCTGGAAGTGTCAGCTGGAGGAAGATATGAAGATGATCCAAGTTCAGGATAACAAAAACCACATAACTGAAGTACTTTCATCTAATGATCTTGATTGTGATGATCTGGACTCCATATGTGTTGCAGACACAATGGTTCTCAGTAATTATATAGAAGAGATTGTGGTATCGGCAATATCTTATCACTTGATGAATAACAAGGACCCTGAATATAGAAATGGAAAACTCGTTATTTCTTCCAAGAGGTAAGGTTAGATCACATTTTGATTTTTGTATCCTTTTCTTTTTTCTTTTTCTTTTTTTCTTTTCTTGAGGAATTGTTCTCAGTCCTCTGCACCCTATTTTGTTGGCTTGTGCAGTTTATCCCATGGATTGAGTATATTCCAAGAAGGAAAATCTGACAAAGATACATTAAAGTTGGAAGCACAAGCTGAAACATCCAAGGTTTGTGTACCTGCGTTTCTATACATCTACCTGACAGTGACACATGGTGCAAATTACCAATATGATTTATCTGTGCTTATAGGAATCTGGAAGGCCTGATAATGGTGGCGTTAGCGTAAAGGCAGAAACAAAAGGCGATAGCACTGTTCCTGAAAACAAAAGTGGAACTGAGACAACAGCTTCAGTGGCAAAGACGGATGGTGACAATTCAGTTCCAGCATCAAAAGCATTAGTAATTTCCCTTTACTTTTGGAATTATTGAAATTCTGCCTGATATTTATCTAACAACAAAAAACATGTATCCAACTTGCTTACTATCTTTAATAATGAAGAATAAAGATGATAGAATTCACTAATAGAAAAATATGAAAACCTGGAGTTAGAGGTGCTATTGTATCATAGAAAATCATATGCAAGTTATGGGGGTAAGAGGTCCCATGTTTCTACAGTATATAATGAGCTCTCTTCCCCCTGTTTCTTTTGTTGGGACTAATACTGAAGTGGCATTATGGATAACTTATTAACAGGAAGTTCCACCTGACAATGAATTTGAAAAGCGCATAAGGCCAGAGGTCATACCAGCAAATGAGATCGGGGTAACGTTTGCTGACATTGGTGCCATGGAAGAGATAAAAGAGTCCCTTCAGGAATTAGTGATGCTCCCTCTTCGAAGACCAGACCTATTCAATGGAGGTCTTTTGAAGCCATGCAGAGGTATATTACTTTTTGGGCCTCCTGGCACTGGGAAGACAATGCTGGCAAAGGCCATTGCTAGGGAGGCTGGAGCAAGCTTCATTAATGTTTCAATGTCTACTATCACCTCTAAATGGTTTGGTGAAGATGAGAAGAACGTTCGAGCTTTGTTCACATTGGCAGCCAAAGTTTCTCCAACTATTATCTTTGTAGATGAAGTTGATAGCATGCTTGGCCAGAGAACAAGAGTTGGGGAGCACGAAGCCATGCGAAAGATAAAGAATGAGTTCATGACTCATTGGGATGGGCTCTTGACGCGACCAGGAGAGAGGATTCTTGTTCTTGCTGCAACAAACAGGCCATTTGACCTTGATGAAGCAATTATCAGGCGTTTTGAGCGGAGGTATAAATCTATATTTGGTTATCTACATTTCATGGCCCATTAAGAATATTATCACTCAACTAGATAAGCTTCATATTGTTGTACACTATATACTGCCTACTGCCTTTAAAATGGACCATGTATTGATAACATTATATTTTCCTATGGCAATGCTTATTGTGGAAAACAGAATTATGGTGGGGCTACCATCTGTCGAGAACAGGGAAATGATTCTAAGAACTTTATTAGCGAAAGAAAAAGTCCAAGAAAGTCTAGAATTCAGGGAACTTGCAACGATGACAGAAGGGTATAGTGGAAGTGATATTAAGGTCGGTACAGTAATTGTGTATTTGTTGATGTGGTTATCTAATGCTGAATTATGTCTAACTGACATGGTATTACTATTGCACAGAACTTGTGCACAACAGCTGCTTATCGGCCTGTAAGGGAGTTAATACAGCAAGAGAGAATAAAGGATTTAGTAAGTCTCTGCTCCTTCTTCCCCTTGCCCTTTTTGTATAATGTAAAGACGTACGAAATTTAGACCACCATGATGAAATATCTTGACAGTGATGAGCTATTCTTTTGTAGGAGAAGAAACAGAAAGGTGCACAAAATGCAAGCGAGGCAAAACCAAGTTCAAAAGATGCCCCTAATACGAATGAAGTTCTGGCTGCAGATGCACAGATTTCAGAAAATGCCAGAGACACAGAAGGTGGTAAACCAGAAAGAGTAATTACACTCAGGCCCTTAAACATGGAGGACTTTAGGCAGGCAAAGAATCAGGTTCTCTCTCTCTTTTCTTGCTAAGACGATGAATTACAAGGATGTTATGTGTCAGTGGTCAGAACCCTATATGAATGATTCAATACAATCGTTTAACTGCCAATTAGTAAATTTGATTGAAAGTTTTAGAAATAATGGATTGGATGTTTCCATCTTTGCCTTAACCTACATTTTGGACTTCTTCCTTGTGGTTGGAGTAGAATATCCATAATCTTGACACTTACCTGTATCAAAGGTTCATTTTTTGACATATTACACCAATAACAAATAGCATCGACATTGGTATCATAATTGTCTCTTAGGAGCTGCCTGTTCTTATGATTCATATTTACTTTTTGGATTGTTACAGATCGCAGCCAGCTTTTCGGCTGAGGGATCTATAATGAGTGAGTTGAAGCAGTGGAACGACTTATATGGTGAAGGCGGTTCAAGAAAGAAGCAGCAGCTGACTTATTTCCTATGAGACTGACAATGGAAATATATAATACCATTACGAAGTAGTCAAAAAACTAATTTCCTATTAGAATGGCGGGGGAATTTAATGTGTACCATCACAAAGAAAGTAGTTGAAAGATCAAAAAAATACCCTTTAAGCCTTTGTTGTAGGGTTGTTCCTGGCGGGTTAGTGTTTAGAAATTTAAGAGATGAAAGAAACAAAATTGGAAAGTATAACAAAAGTATTTCCACGGAGTTTGCCAAGTAATGGTTTTGAACTTCCATGTTTTCTTTTTATAACTTTATGAAGGGGCAAGTATGTATTTATAATGTTTGAATATAAGTTTTTGAAATAACTGCGAATGTTAATCTTTTCTGGATTTTTATCATTTGCTAAACGACTGATGGAAGTATAGAATAACATCAGATTTGATTGTATTTTAAGATTGTATTTTAATATTGGGTAAGCAAACAGCGGTGACACTTTTTTAGTTCCCACCAAGTTTCAACATCTACCTAATTATATCCGCTCACATTTTATTTGAAAACCAGTTAATACATTGTTTATTTAAATATTGTCTCTTTTTTTGCTTTAAAATATAAATAAATGCTTTGCAACATTGTTTTATGTTTTTTAAAATGAAAAATCAGTTTGTACATTGTCAAATTGAGCTCTTATTTTCACATCAATTGTCGTATTATTATTTTGATCTATATTTTAACCTGGGAATATAGATTCAAAATTTTACTATAAACTCACTTTTACTATTTTGTAAACAGCTTTAATATTAAATAATTTTGTAGGACATTCGAAAATTTGCAATGTAGAGGAATCTCTCTTTCTAATGTAAAATTGAAACATGGGAAGAAACTGGCCTATATATTTTGGTTGCACTCAATTTTACCAGAAAAGGTTCTCAATTTAATAGATTCAGATTTCTAGTAATCCCATTGAAAAAAATTTGTAGTAAAATCTTTTTTATTTGAAAGTTTGTCAGAACTCTTAAAAATATTGAACATTATAAATTTAAATATTAATCATTATAAATAATATTACTCATTAAATACAATATTATAAATTTAAATGCCATTCATTATTCGTTAAAAATAATATTATTTATTATCCACAATATTATTAATTATGAAGTAAACTAAATATTATTCATTATAAAAAATATTACTTAGAAAAAATTATTAACTATAAAACTTTTTAAAATTTCATTATAATTTAACCTCAAGTCAAGGTCTCTGACTCTCTGACCATGCTAAACTAAAAAGACACAATTAATAGACATTCAGCCACTACCAAATAGCTTTTATTATTAATTATTATAATTTTATATTATTATTATTATTCCTTTGTTATATTATACTGTTCATATTATCATATCAGCAAATAATAATTAATCATTATTGACAAGAAGAAAAACCATTCAGCAAAAGACTTTTTGACAAATGATTATTAATTTCAGAAATCAGAACTTAACCACAATATACAAGAAACTAATTGACATGCAAGTCAAAAAGCATGATCACCAGGTCACTTCCAGTCGAAGCAAAACATCCATGAAAAATAAAAACCATATACGAAGCGAAGACAACCATAAAATTATAAATTAAAAAAAAAAAATCCACATTCATAAATTCATATTGAGAACCCAATAAGAGAATAGGGTTCTAGGCATTCATGGATAAAATTTCACAACATCCTGGCAAAACACACCTACTACCAAATATATGTTAGCAAACAGAACTTGATGGGAGGTCAGCCACTTTAAACCTTCTTTTTGTCCTTTAATGGTCCCCTAGGAATCTTACTTAGCACCTTAGCATCAAATACTGCATACTGCTTCTTGATCTCAATTAATGCCTTCTCAGCAAATTTATCCACATGGTCCTCGTATTTCTCATAAAATACCGGAACAGTATGGAGCAAAACAAATACTGCATTTGAAATTATGCAGCATCACGTTAATAAGACTAGAATTGCAATCAGTGCCAAAATGAATATGATCACTTTAAAAAAAGAGTTCATTACCTATGTAGAACAAGGTCAAGAAGTTGCACCAATTCCCCACTATAGACAGAACCCATAAGCCAGCGATGACCTTAATTAATCGCAGCATAAACAATTTAAGTGAAAACATAAACAGTTTAAAACATCATCATATAAATGAATGCAACATTTCAAAAGCTAAAAGACCATTTTAAGAGCAGTTTAATAAAACAAACACGCTATTATCATAAAAAAATTTCCCCTCAACTTTTCACTGAGAATTGAATTAATCATTACACATTTTTTTTGAACAAAATCAATCCACAACTGACATTCTTGAAGGTTTGTCAAAGTTAAAGATTTACAATATTAAAAATAATAAATTAAAAATTTATAATAAAAACCACTGAACTACCAACAGGAATGGGAGTGTAATTTATATGAACAAGAGTACTTACAGATAGAAATTTCTTTAAATCCCTCCCAGATGCAATATCACGTAGGATAGCAAAACCTCGATTGATCTCAATCCTAAGTGCATTGGCGATCTGTAGAACTGGGTCCTCTGGAATATGGACTTCTGGAATACGTGGTGGAGTCCTAAATGGAACAAATGGTCATAAGCGAACGATATAAACATTTAAGAAGAAGAAGAAGAAGAGAAAAAAACACTAGGGATAGAAGAGATTCTCTGCAGCATACTTATTGATGAAGGTGGAAGCATTGGACCATAAAAACGATAAGGCAAGAGCAAGTATCAACAAGTGGCAAAGCAGAGTAAGCAGGTGGTATTCGACCAATTCGAACAGAACCCATGCGGCCGTTGCAAACCCAAGTACTCCTGCTGATATCTTCTTGTTCCTCCACAAGAAAATATCGGCAGCTGGAACACCAAAAAAAAAAAACACATTTATCACTCTATATATATATATATAAAAGAATACTCACGCGTACGCTATGATCCTTGTTCAAACCAACCAAAAAGGTCAATATTTTTAGCAAATATATATACATATATATATTAATTAAAATACAAATTTTAGAAGACAACGAAGAAACACAGAAACAAAAACAAAAACAAAAAAAAGAGAGAAGAAAAAGCTATGTCATAATTGAGTTTTGTCTATCCACTTATTCACTTTAGAAGCGTGAGAGTTGGACTAGCAAAAGCAAAAGAGTTGCCTTTTAATCAGAAGCAATAAGAAAACCACATCAAAGCCAACAAGCACCACAAATATAAATATCCCGCCTTTTTCTTTAGTTCACCGATAGAAATTAACCATATTCATGACTCAATTTCAAAACATAACCAGATCTACACTGATCTAGACCACGTACTCAAAAAAACCAACACCCAACATATCGGATTTCGATGCACAATTCGAGACTGCCAATTTCTACCAAAATAAAATAATTAGCTAACTCAGTTAAAATCCAAGGAAATTGCCAAAACCTGCAGAAACATAGCCACCGTGTTCCATACAGACTTGAACTCATTTCTCCAAATTAAGACTAAAAATTTAAGAAATACATACATCCATAGGAAAAGAAAAACAAAACCAGATTTAAAAATAGAAAATCAATATGAGAAATGATAGATCGCGTACGTTTTCCACCGCCAAGGACCTTGTGCACGGGTTTTTCCCTTCCAAAGAGCCTGTAAATCTTGGACTTAAACGAAGACGGAGAGTGGCTGCTCTTCTCGTTGTCTGAATCAGACGACGACGACGACGACGACGAATCATGGCCGCCGTGGATCTTCTCCGTTATCTTCTCCAACACCGACTCTGCCTTCGATTCCTCGTGTTGCTCAGCCATCGAAACCCCTCCTTTTTTCAAATCCAAAAACCCTAATCGGGTTGTTTTTTTCCCTAAATTGATGGGATCTACTGCTTTTTTCCTGCTGTTCTCGACTCGAAACGAAACGAAGCTCTCACTCTCCCTCTTTCTCACTCACCTTTAAATAGTTGGGGCTGGGAAAAATGATAGATTCAATCTGGACCGTTTAAATTTTTCTGACCCGAAGATACGTTGTTCGGTTTCGAACCTACAGCCTACAGGTTCTGGGTTATATGTCCGGATCGGGTACAAGAGAGAACATGGAAAACTGATATGATTACGTACGGTCGCCCTCTTTTTATGTATGTTCGAGAATTTACGGCCGTTAGATTCACGATCACTCCGTCAAGTGGCTGTTAGATTAAAAGCTTAGACGCTTAGTTTGTGAAGTTTTTGAAACCGCGGGGCGGGTTCGGAGAGTCGCAGTATGTAATGCCAAATACGTGTATGACTTAGCTGGGCCTATAGTATACAGACACGTGGATATACTCTGACCAAAAAATTCTTTAAGTTTTAAACTTAGCTCTTAAGCAAAAGGAACAAAATGGTATTCATTTTTAAATGCCGTCTGAATCTATGTTCAACAACACGTAATTTTTAATTATTTATTGAAATCTATGCAACAGAAGAATCCAGACCGTCCATGTCAACTAATCCATACATCTGGTAAATTTCAGCGCCACACTTTTTTTACGCCACACTTTTTTTTTATTATAAATTCGTTAGTTTAATGGATCTGTTAATACGTGAAAATTTATTAAATTAATTATAGATTTATTAATTTTAATAGCAATTTAATAATTTAATTATAAAAAAATTTAAAATAATAAAGATGTTATTGAAATTGAATATGTTTATGTATTATTGCTATTTCAAAAAATATAGTTTTAGATTTTTATTATTCATTTGTACAAAGATTTAAGTATTATATTTTTGTAATTTATTATTTTTTTAAAATGTATTAAATATTCTGCTTTAGTTTTTATTTTTATTTTGTAAAATGATATAAATTTTATGTTTATATATAATTTATTATTTTTTAGTATAAATTATAAACTATAAATTAAATATATATTTTTATTTTTTTAAAATAATTTTAAAAATAAATTTAACATATTAACGGATTATATAATAATTTTAAAAATAAATTTAAATTTATATATTTTAACATAAAAATTTAACAAAATAAATTTAAATAAAAAAATTTTAACACATATCCAAATACTAAAATACTGATTTAATCTCGTGCGTGGATGTCTGATTCAAAATTAAATATTAATTTTATTTCAGATATAGATATTTTTATCCTTGATTACAATAATAGCCTGTATCACCAAGATTCCATCACGTAGAAAGTTCCCTAGTTGTACTGATTGCGACATGAATTAATTAGAGGAAAAATATCTCAAACCCCGTTCAAAATTTGACTTAATATGAATTAATCTCTTTGATTTTTAAAATGTTAAAAGAAATTATCAGTTGATTTCCAATTAAACATTTCGCTATCGTTTCTACGTGGTATGAAAGAAGACGATTAAGCTTTTCTATTTATCAGTAAAATCTATTTATTGGAATTTATCAATTATACTGATGAAATTACGAAAAAATCCATTATATATTTCCGCTTTTTCTTTTCTTCATTTCACATTGAACTAGAATTTCTTTTTAAAAATTTTTTTACACCCATGCTTTAGAAATATATTATCCAAAAGTTCTTTCTCTTCTGAATCTAGTAATATTGATTTCAGCTAAAAATACTTCTATGAACCTTTTTCGCTGAAAATTTTCTATTAAATTGTGTCAATATGATCAAATCGATCTAATTTTTCCACCTAGAGACTTATATCGAGGTCTTCTGAATCTATTGAGACTGGCGGTAAAAGCTCACTTGCTGCCGGTTGGCCAAATTGGGAAATTCAAATCTGCATTTGTTGGCCAAATTGGGGCCATTCGATGAAACTTTTTTTTTTTTTAGTTTTTTCAGGCTACCAAATTAATACCAAAGATGTAAATCATCACACGAAAAATACAGTGGTACAAAATTTGTGATCTAACTCGTCCACATTTGGAAGTTACTGGCAAGCAAAGGTGGACTGGATAACAGTAAAAAACTCGGTGTAATGTAGATGAGGCATGGAGAGTGATAAGCAGTTTCTCTCTTCTATAATGATTGGTTTGGTCTCGAACCAGTCAATCAGATGTCTTAGTTTTAGAAACAAATTTTACAATATGATATGTTTTTTCTTTTTTGGTAAATACAATTTGATATGTTTGATATTTGATGAAATCTCAAAAAATATATTTGACATTAACCCCTAATTAAAAGATTAAAATAATTTATAAAAGGATTTCAAATTATAAAAACGGAGGTTCAAATGGTCAAGGAAACAAATGTGGCCAATTCACCAAAAAAAAAAAATGTGGCCAAATATATTTTCAACTTCAAATTCTTGTTTTTGTTAATTTCAAATATTGTCATAAAAAAAAAAAAGATAAATTCAAATCATTTGAATCTGTTGGAGACACATTGAAAAACAAAATAAAAATTATCAAGAAAACCATCTATTTAAAAAAGTACAGGATAAATTATAATAATATAACAATTATACTGAGTTTTCCAAAAGCTAAGTTTATAATGTTTAGTCCAATATTTCATCTCCCACAAAATTTGAACTGAACATTTATGGCAGATGGTCTTATATGAGGCAACCAGTAAGTGGATTAGGTTTGATCAAGTGTAAAATTATAGAGAATTTAATTTTAAATTTTGAGCTTGGTCATATTGAGTTAAATTTTTCTCCTTTTAAATTTAAAATATATTGTAATCATGACATTTAAAAAAAAAATTAGGATGCCATTTTCTATTTTCCCAACAATTTTAGAAAATGCTTATTTTTTAAAAAAAAAACACACACATAAAATTAAAGTTGTTCCTGATAACTGAAAAAGCGATCGGATTAAAAAATTTTAATCACTGTTACTTGTTTGGTCGGTTAAACGTCTAAATTTGTGCATTTTGGCCCATAGTTGGTTATTGTTTCTCTAAAATTGTGTTAATTGAAATCGACTAATTCTTCTTCTTCTTTTTGCTGGTTTAACTGATCCAATAACTGACACCGATTAGTTAATTTCAATCGGTTCCAAAACTCTAAAAGAATAATTATGTGCACGAACTGACCAACTAAAACCGCTCGATCAACATCCTCACATTAATTAGCTTAATTTTGATAGCTGTCTACTACTGCTTTTTTTAGCATTTCCATATTTCCACACGGCCAAACCAATACCAATAACACTATAGGCATGAGGTATTGAGATGTTTACAGGCTATATTTATCATTTTATATAGAAATTAAGGTGATATTGTTTTACTGATTTAGAAACCAATAAATTAAAATAATATCAATTAATAAAAAAAATGAAATCAAATTCATATATAATTTGATAGGCAACTTTAATGTCCATAACACACCTTATTCCCATTATAACTTCATAGTGTGACATGAAAGTCGACCTATTCGAAATTAATTTGCTGATTTACAAGAAAATGTCATCCATTTTGATTTTGACTCTAGTTAAAATGTAGCAGCAACTAGATTGTGCATGTGAGCAACATGATTTTGATTAACCTAAAGTGATTGTGATGCTTCAACAAAGAGATAAGCACTTTGTTATTTCTCCAAATCCCGTACTCCCTTATCCTACAAATTCCCAACCAACCACAAACACCAAATATAAGAATCCAACTATTTCATGACTGCCAAGAACTATGAAGATGATATTTCTTATAATTGTGTCCCAGTAAGAGAACAGAATCAACCTCAACTTTTTCTTCTGATTTTAAAGCTACAAGTTGGTGAAAGAAATGGACAAAAGCTTAAGGTTAAAAGGGCATCAAAACTTGGAACTTTGTCATCCAATCAACCCTCAAAAGGTCTCAAACATTATACATTATTTATTTAAGTTGAATTATCATTGTTTCTAGAAGTTTAAGCAAGAAGTGGATCATTATTTTATTTACATTTTTCTCTAACATTCCCTCCACATGTAGGTTTGCCTCTTTTAGGGATCAATTTGGATTCGATTTTGGAAAAACTGATAATTCAACTATGTATTAGAGCCAAAAAATTTGAAGTTCTAAATTTAAAATTCAACAACTCTATCTAAAAATAAAATAAAAAATACATATAATTAAGAACCTAAAAGAGGCTGTGAAGGAGAATGTTAAAGAATAATATAAACAAAATGATACATCTTCCTATTAACTTTATTTTTTAGAAAAAAAATGGTAACTCAACCGTTTAATACCAAATCAAAAGCAGGTTTTAGAAATTTTGGATATGATTTAGAGGACCCTACATTTTTATTTTTATTTTTATTCTTTGAGACAGAAGCACTCTTCAGAAAAGTATACAAATGAATGAGTAAAACCACTAGGGATCAGAGCAAACAGTAGAGCAGAGCAAAGCAAATATGAACCATGATATGTTTTGACTGTAAAGCCACTTAAAGGCATTCAAATAGCAGCTATTAACTTACTGATGATAAAGTCATTATATATATATAATGCCAGCTAGTTGAAGGAAAAGTTACAGACAGTATATACCACCCAGCTAACAAAAGAAGAAAAGGAAAATTTCACTTTTTTTTTTTTTTTTTTTTTTGCAGAAGTTAGAATGAAAATTGGACTGGACAAAGTAAAAATTAAACTGTTGATATAAAAGTACATAAAAGTCTACCTCTAGTAAACTTGAGCTTTTAGGAAAAATAGCATTTTAACATGTAATAGACTATTTAACTTTGAATCCCACAGTCCAAGGAAATAATTTTTGAAAAAATAGGGATCTTTAGAAAGTAGAATATTGAAATATGGTAGGAAGATGATTGTATTACATTGCATGTTTTGAGTATAAATATAGCTGATGATGGTTGTTGATAAACATGATACAAATAACATTTACAGCCTTACAGAATTAAATGATCACCTTAACAAATCCTTAACTGAACAATCAGATTGTTACTCTATCAGGATTGAACCCAAAAATTTTGGTTCTTCATACAATATTAAAGTTTTATTTTTTTTTTTCCTAAAAGCTCAAACTTATAGAAATTAGAATGACAGGCTTGGGGCTTGGGGAAAGTACATGCAGAGTTTGCCTCTATTTTCGTGAACCTCTTCTAAACCTCTTCTTAGAGCACCCTTTGCCTAAATGGAATTGCAATTGGGCAAAAACAAGAAGATAGCATGCTATTTACCCAAAAAAAAAAACGCTTATATGCTTATAAAATAAGGAATCATTACCAGATTGGCCTGTGGTTCTATGAAATTGAAATCTTAGTACTACAAAAGAAAAGTAAAAGATAAAGTAATCCCTTCTGAGGCTTCAATTGGTACCTCCTCGCATTTCATGGTGATAATCTTTGGGACCCTACAAAAATTGGTAAATGACAGGAATAGTAAGAGGATATGACAGCTAAACTAGTGCAATGTGCCGGCAAACCTAGTGGCTTTGTATTACTAGAGCAGTTAAAAATGTTAGATTGGATGCCCTTTGGAGAGAAAAACTTGATTGGTACGAGCTTATATCTTTTTTCATTCACATTTATGTACGAAACCTACATAGTGAGTTTCACTTACAGAGTAAGTTTTACTAGTTAGTGAGTGAGAAAGTGTATATATTCGTCCCTCTAAAATATTTTTCCCTTTTAAAATAACTTGAGCAAGTTTTTCAGCACTCTCAAAAATATTATTCTTTTCTCTCACAATTAGATCGGATCCATATATCTCATACATTTTTTTTTGGTAATCATATATATCTCATACATTGTAAGTGAAGAGAGTTGAGCTATCAGAAATTGAGTAGATTTTTCAGGGATATCTCATAACAATAATCTCTCATTATAATTTCAATTCCATTTTCCAATCTAGTACAAATATCTCTTTCCCCAATTTTTAATATATATATATATATAAAAGATTGAATTATTCCAAATGGATTCTTAGAAACTCGCATCACAAACATTTCGATTGGTTCTTGATCAAAAAAAAAAAAAAACATTTCGATTGGCCATTAGGCCCAATAATCCCAAATTCAACTTATTTTGGGTCCAAAAACAGTTTAAAAGAAAATAATAATAATAAAGAAAATTTCAAACGCTTTCAGAACAAAACTTTGCAGACACTGATGCCAACTTCTATAAAATACGTACATTTATATATACATACATATATACAGAACTATTAATATGGACGACATAGCTCATTATTTAATGGACGACAGTTCCATATCAGCCGTCTGATATACATATTTACGCGGTTAATGCATCTGAGTATACACATCAGACGGCTAATATAAACTGTCACCTATTGAGTAATGAGCTACATTGCCCATGTTGATAGTTTTGTATATATATATAAGCATTATATATATGGTATGGAATAATAGACTATTTATAAGTAACCATGCAATAAATATTTTGTAAAATCTATTTTATGGTCGTATAATATGTCACATAATTATACATTATTGAATTAATATAAATCATAATAAATAAAAATAATAAAAAATAATGTTGAGGCTTCGTCACTCTATGCAGTTCAAATTACATGGGCCTTTTACGGATGTTTGAATTCCCATGGCCATCATTGGCGATTGGCATGGAATATTAGAATTTGAGAGGGGCTTAACAAAAACATTATACATGGAATATGCATTAGGCAGAGTATGAGCTTTGAGTTAGAATAGACAAAGAATGATGCAAGTTTTGTGGGAAAAATTTAACAACTTTCTAAATATCCGATCAAATAAACAAAGTACATTAAAGTTGCATCTAATTAAAATTATCAAGTGTGATTGACTTAGTTGGTGTATCTTTCACAATATCTATGATATTTTAGATTCAAAACACTTTATCACCTATATGTTAGAATTTTGATGTATTTCTTTTCTTTTGAAACTTAAAAATAAAAAATAAATAAAATAAATAAATAAAAATTAACCATCAACATGAATCATGATTGAATATGCTACATTTATAATCCTTGACTGCCATTGCCATTTACAAAACAGTTTCCTTGGATTTCTTTACCAAAAAAAAAAAATCCAGAAAACAAGTTTTCACTAGCAGTTAGTTTAGGAATTGTTGAAATGATTATAAATAAAAAAATAATAAAAAAATAAAAAAACCAAAGTTTTCAGTAGCAGTTTCAGCTTAAAAATAGGGGACTTTAGCAGTAATTCAAAAGCTCAAAGTGCTTTAATTTCCATATAAAAACGCAGAGGACCAAAACCCTGCAATTTCTCTTCCAAGCCTTGCTTTCTCTCTTTGCCACAACTTTCCTTTTCCATTGCCTCAATCAACCCAGCAAGAGATGGATTGTGGACACAGCTTCAGTGCAACCTGTGAAGCTGGCCTGTGTGAATTGGCCTTCTCATTTGCAATCAATGCTCGCAGAGGGTTTAGAAAAAGAGAAGGGTTGCTAGGAATAATCCTTTTGTGTTGAACATGACCAGTGTTGAAGCCTATAAAGCTGCGATAAATGTGAGCTTGGAGCACATGGAGTCATGGTGATTCTCGATAACCATGGTAGTCTGCCAAAATGGGGCTTTTTTGGAAACTCTCAATTTCGTCAAGAGGACTGATTACAAGGTCTTTTTAAGGACAAAATTCAGTTAAAATCCATAACTGTTCTATCCAATCTTGAATTTTGAAAATGATCTAATTTTTAATGTTTATAATTCAAGTTGGTGTCTATAGCATTATTGATTTTATTGCCTAATGAATTGCACGGTACACGCCAAAACGAGCATGAGAAGTACACCAAGCAAACTCAAACGTCCTAATTCTTTTCTCCGGATTAACTTGGGGAACAGATCTTAGATTCTTGAAAACAAAGTGCCATGAATCAAATTTTCACAAAAAGTAGGTTTACGAGGCACATTGGTACTCATTTAGTGGTGAAAAAATCTGTGAACTGCAACCACTGATTCGAGTTTGTACCAAAGCCGCCAAATGGTTCAATGACCAAAATGGTTTCCTCATTAGCAATGAAAACTCATTTCCTCTATTTTTGGGTGAACTTTGGTTTGACCACAGAGGAGAGAAACAGGCTGAGACTAGATCTGCTTAATTGCCCATGTTGCTGAGAGAGACTTAGATTGGGGCTTGTGGGCTTTGAAAGGAAGCTATTACTATAGAGAAGGAAATATTGGGGCTGAGGAAACTTTTGGTGTATTGGACTTCAATTGGAAACATCAAAGAAACCCAACATACAAAAGAGGTTTAGGCTTTTGCAAACAGCGATTCAAGGGATACTTTTGTCTACTAATGAATTTCACATACCCACAAAGATCAAATACCCAAAACTTTATAATGTACATTTTGTGCAAATCCACACTCAAAATTGTCAAAATCTAATATTCTGTAACAGCCGCAAAGTGGTCAGCGTGTCCAAGTGAATGAGCAGAAAAGATTTTTCTACGAATGTTCACTAGTGGGGTGGAATAACTTTTCATATCCACTATTTTTTTAAGCTATTTATGCTCACTACATTACCATTATTAAATTCATTTTATATGTTTTATCCCTACTTTTTTCCATTTTTTTCTCTACTATTTGTTCTCTTTATCTTTCTTTCATTTTTTCATCTTTTTTCTGTTCGTTTTTTTCCTCTCTCTCCCATGAAACGAACATCAAATGAAGAGAAATTGTGCGAGACACCCACATTGCTAGAAGAATAAAAAAAGAAACAGAAAGAAGAAAATAAAAAAAAAGTATTTTGAAATATAAACAGTTAATGCAATATCCAATCCAACAAAACAAATGGACCATGATCTTTAAAAATTTTGTTATGTTAATCGCTTTCAAAATTGAAGTATATATATTTTTTATTTTAATTACTTACAAAAATGTGGATTTTTTTTTTAGAAAAAAAGAAGAAAGAAACAGAAGGCGCAGCATGTTCCCCTCCCTAAGTGAGGGAGGGGTTAACACTTAACACCGCCCTGAGTATGGGAGAGGGTTTCACTAAGGGAGGGTGATGAACTAAAGTTTTTTTTTTCAAATTTTGTATACTTTTTTCATCTTAACTTCTTTTTAAAATTTCATTGGTAATACAATTGAAACCTACATTTTATGAATAATAATAACTTTCTATTCTCATTCTTCCATGCTCATATAATTTATATTTCCAATTTCATATGGTAGCTATAACACAATAAAAAAAATAAAAAAAGTTTGGAGATCTATTTGAAAGGTTACTTATTTTTTTAGTAATTTTGTATTGGAGTTTTTGTTGAGTCTTACAATTTTTCATAGAGAATTATTTTGTTTATTTATTTTAATTATTTTATTTTTATTCAAGCCATTTGTAACAATGGATATAGAAATGAAAAAGTTTCATAACCAATGAAACAAAGTACTGTAATTTTCTCATATAAAAAGAGATGAAAAGAAAAAGAAAGATGGAAAGATGAAAGAAAAAGAAGTATAATAAATTTTTTAGCCTTGAGGCTGATAATTTAGTGGGCATATATAATTAAAAAAAAGTTTTTTTGCACTTATATTTTATGTTAGAGTTTTTTACAGACTTAGCTTTTATGTTTATTTTTTAGCAGTATTGGTTCTATATGTTGACAAAATTAGCATTCACTAGTCATTTTCATGATTTCGTTTGTATTATGTTAGTTTACTCCATTTGCAGGAGCAAACATGACATTTTAAAAACTATCATTCTCTTTTCCTCCCTCCCCCACCTTCTGTATATAAGAAAAAATCACATGGCAAAATGATGCGACGTGGATGATGAGAACAACGTCGTTGTGGAGCTTGGGAGATAGAAAATGAAGGTTGAGAAAACGGCAAGTGAAAATGTAGGTGCTGAGAAGAAGAAGACTGCTCATTTGGGCATTACTCATATTTTCAACCGCAAATAGATAAGATGTTTGACATTTGTTATAGTGAATCGCGGGATGAACCGGCGATTTTTTTCTATATGCAAAAGACGGAGAAGGGAAGAAAAGAGAATGAGAGTTTTCAAAATGATATGTTTGCCTCTGCACATAGAGTAAACTAACAACATACAAACGAAATCATGAAAATGACTAGTAGATGCTAATTTTGTCAACATATAGACCAATACTGCCAAAAAATTAATATAAAAGCTAAATCTGTAAAGAATTTTAAACATAAAGTACTATAGGTGAAAAAAGCTTTAAAAATATAGTAAATATGAATAACTATTTTGCCCTAGACATGAAGAATAATTTTCTAATATAAAAAGACAGGAAAAAAAAAAAGAGAAAGAAAAAGATATATAATTTACAAAAATTAATGGACATGAATAATTATTTCGCTCCACACATGATCATATCCCTATAAAAGTTCCTAACAGGAATGAGCTTCACATGAAAGACTGCAAGAAGTGGACCAAATGGAGCTATGGTGGAGATGGAACTCCTGTCACATTGATGGGCGGTGCATTGTGTCTTTAAGCTGTTGGTGATGGGCTTCCACCTATCCTCTCTAATGATCGCTTCAGCCAGCAAAGTTCTTGGAAATTTGTGTCAAACTCTAAGCTTCCCTTAGCTGCTTTACATGGAAAAAGGCAATAATACTTGTACCTGCCTACAATTTCTCTCTTCTGAAGTCTTGACCAGGAAATGTATTTGTACAGAAGATAATTCTGAGTGTCAAGAAGTCCTTTTTTTCTTCTTCTTTCTTTTTCTTTTTTTGCTGAAAGAGTTTCAAGAAAATCCTGAGAACCAGTGGTTTAAGCTTATTTCATCGAATGTGAATTAGTTTGGTTCTCTAGTCTCTGTTTTAGTTAATTTTAATGTGGTTTTGAGGTTGATTATCTAAGTTACCAAGACAAACTGATCCAAGAATAAATAGAATTCATTGGAAATCTTTTGCTTCCAGTCCAATCATGGATTGATTTTACTAAGGATTTTTAAGCACCCTTCCATTTAGGACCACCTAAAAGTGATGGCCTAGAAGTGGTAAATTTGGTACCACAGAGATCTAGAGAGAGGCTTGAACCAAAGTGATAGCTAGAAGTTACTTGTGGATTGCTCCTCCCTTTTAAACAAATTTAGATTCAGCTATGTAGTAGTGGCATACTAGTATGGATACCGAGTTGTTTACCAATTTATATGTTATTATTTTATTAATTAAAAATTAATGTAATAGATAAGTAAATTTTAAATGGATAAATTAAACTCAAAGGTTATTAACACGGGAGGTAACTGAACTATGTTGAATTTTACAAATGAGTACTTAAACTTTTTTTTTTTGCAATTTAGTATCTAAACTTGTAAAAGTGTTGCACCGTTAGTACCTACGTCCATTTCTGTCCAAAAAACCTGTTAAATGCATGTGTGTTGCATATGATGAACAATAATTTGTGTTTTTTCAGTAAATTTGATTAATTTTTTGTGATGAACAATAAATTAAAAAAACAATTTGATTAATTTTCTTTTAAATTTTTCAGAGGAAATTTGTATTTTTTTATGTTATATTTTGCTATGTAATTCAAAATGTTAGAATATTGTATGATTAAATTCAGAAAATAATTAGAATTTTTACAAAAAATTTCAAAACCGGTGCAAATTGAAGTTTGAGTTAGGTTTCAATTTATGATAGTTTTTACAAAAAATTATCCATTGAGCTTTGTCGAGAATGAAGAGACGAAGCCAATGAGATAAATTTTGCAGAAAATTATAGTCGAAATCATAAGATTCCGACGGGCAAAACAATCAAGTTGCACGACCCGATTCAGTGAAACGGGTCGACCCATAACATGTCTCAAGGTTGAGGACAACCCAAAACGGCGCTGTTTTTGTGAGATCAAAACAACATCGTTTTGCTTATTTTATTTTTATATGAAACTAATATTAATAAAACGACGGCGTTTTGAACTGACAAAAACGACGCTGTTTTGGGTCGTCTCCAACTTTGAGACGGGTTATAGGTTTACCCGTTTCACTAAACCAGGTCCCGCGACCCAATTGTTTTGCCCGTCGAAATCTTATGATTCTGACCACCATTTTTGGCCAAATTTGTCCCGTTTGCTTCATCCTTTCATTCTTGACGAAGCCCAATGGTCAATTTTTTATAAAAACTATCATAAATTAAAACCCAACTCAAATTTCAATTTGCATAGATTTTGAATTTTTTTGTGAAAATTCTAATTATTTTTTCAATTTAATCATACAATATTCTAACATTTTGAATCACACAACAAAATATAACATGAAAAAACACAAACTTCCTTTGAAAAATTTTAAAAAAATTAATCAAATTGTTTTTTTTTTAATTTATTGTTCATCACTTGCAACGCACGTGCATTTAACGATGTTTTTGAACAAAAAAGGACGTAGGTACTAACGGTGCAATACTTTTATAAATTTAGGTACTAAAATGCAAACAAAAAAAAATATTAAATACCCATTTATAAAATCTAACATAATTTAAATACCTCTAATCTTAATAACCCTAAACTCAATACAAACAATAAAATAATAATACGTAAAGTAATATTTAAGCTTTGCAAATTTTAAAAGAAAAAAATAATAATATTTGACAACTAGTGACTGAAATAATAATATTTGTTACAGCTAGTGACTATCAACGGTCAAATCCATATGCAATTTGTTAATTTAATTGATTATACAAAAAAAAAATTCACATTTTCAAATTAATTTTTTAGAATAAAAAATTAATATATAATTAAAATTTCTCAAGCAATTGTCATATCAATAAAAAATTTAATAATAATTATATTATTGGTGATAAATAGCAAAATCAAAATTATAATTCCATGAGCTGGGACCACCCCAATCACCCCATTGCAAGGAAATTGTGAGAAAAAAGTATATGAGCCAACCCACCTTTTTTTAAGCTGAATTACCAAGACCCATCTGGAAATTTTTTAAGTTGTTCAGTCACTATCTTTGGGATCCCTAAAGATAGTTCCCTAAAAATAAAAATGACCCTTATATATACCAATCTGTGCCAATCAACTATCATCATAAGGACTGAAATAGGGGCAAAAAAGCCTTACTTAGTGACCCTTTTAGGTGGTAGGTCCATAGAATTGTGTCTGATCTCAAAGAAAAGCGATGAATAATACCCTTCCTTCTATTATGAGTTTTCATGTATAACCTACTAGTTATTGTGTCCCAAACATCTAATGAGATCCATGGATAAAGATATAGAGGGACTCTTCTTGTTATCCAATATTTTTTTTTTTTTTAAAAAAAAAAGCAACAAAAAGAGAAGACAAGAAAAAGGAAAATGGGCCACCTTTATCCTTAAAAAGGAAGTGAGTGGCGCAAAAAATGCCAAAGTTTTGATTACCATCATGATTTCTTTGTAGTTTTATGAGATACATGACATTCTTAATAGAAAAAAAGGGACATAATATTGTTATTTAGTGAACAGTATTGTTTCATGTGGGTCTTGAACGTATCAAGCTTGTACACTGTGTATTAAAAAGGCAAAACAATTACAAAAATATATTTATATAAAAGGACAATATACAATATGGAAAAAAGTTGGTGATTCACCAATATATAAATATATATATATATATATGAAAAAA